>CM068771.1:5346171-5415065 GCA_035084275.1 Hydrolagus colliei | reverse complement strand
TACACAAAGTGCCCCAATTTATTTTTTGGGGGGTGGCAATATTATTCCTGGAAAACAATCTGCCAATCGACTATCAACCAGTTTCTGGATTCTCTCACTTGCGAGGCGAGTGGTCAACTTGGGAACTTCACTGTACAGTGAGATGCTGGTGTTCTGTAGGTGAGAGACCTTCTATATTATTTGTTTTACCGGAACTTTGACCGACATTTGAGAGCTTGATTGTACAATTATTTGCTGTGCCCAGCCTTGATGTGTCTGTCCTGTGGCTCAGTGGTTAGAGCGCTTACCTGATTAGCGTGAGACCTGCGTTCAAATCCAGGCAGATCACGGGATACCTTGACAAGTTTCTTAACTCCACATGTCTGATAATCCCTCCCAAAAAATATAATAAAAGTTAGTAATTTCAATTCATGACTGTTTGTGGGACACTGCCGTGCGCAATTGGCTGCCACGTTTTGGCCGCAAATATAGTCAATTCACTGTGCAGTATATTCTGTGAAGTGCTTGGAGACATTGATAAGATGTGAAAAGCGTTATATCAAATGCAAGGATTATTATTACCCACAATTTTATTGCATTATCACGAATAATTGTCTATTCACTACATGACTAATTTGTAAATCCTTGCACTTAATATTAACAGCAAACCTTGCATTTTGATATAACATCTTCTAGATATATCAAAGAGCTTCATAGAATATACTGTAAAGTGAATTGACTGTATATTTGTGGGTGAGATGTGGCAACCAATTAATTGTGCATAGCAGTCCTGGATTGAAATGCCAAATTTTTTTTTGAGAGATTAGGCACATAGAGTAAGGAAACTTGCCCAAAGTTTTTTCCTACTGGCAATAAAGCCCAGGTATCTCACTTGCAAGGCAGGTGCTCTAACCACTGAGCTACAGACTCACCTCTCCGCTGCTTTTGACGCCATTGTTCAATCTATCCTCATCCACTGCCTATCCTCTCACCTCAACCTTCGCATTGCTGTCCTTGAATGATTCAGATCCCATCTCTCATCCTGCCTCCACTTCAGCGCCACAAACAGTTTCTCCTTTAGCCCTTACCTGGTTTTGTGCGCCCTTCCTCAGGGTTCTGTCCTTAGGCCCCTGCTCTTCTTCAATATCATCAGGTCAATGTCCACAGGTCCGCGAATGACACATAACTGTGTCTCTCTGCCCCTGCCCTTGACTCTATGACCGTTGCTGTTGGGGATGTCTGCCTGACGTGAAAAGCTCTATTACAAGTGTAATGCTGCTGTTGTTGTTGTCCTAACAGAATGTCTGTCCAACTTCAAGTCCTGGATGAGAACTAACTTTTTTCAGTTGAATGTCAACAAGACTGAGGCCCACCTGATAGGCTCCCTTCAGTGCCTCCACATCTCAGACACTACCAGCAACATCATCCATGGATGTATACTCGATCTTACTAAGCCAGTTGGAACCTTGGTGTTTTGTTTGACCCTCAACCAGCCTTCTACCCCACATCCGTGCCATGACCCATTCTGCCTTCCCCACCTCTGCAACAATGTCCAGCTCCCCTACTGTCTCACACTGCAGGCCTCCTAAAACCTTCAGCAGCAACAACAACAAATTGGATTTATATAGTGGCCTCCATGCTGTATGGCATCTCAGAGTGCTTGATCACAACTGTAACATTATTGACTATATTTTGTGGAAAAACATGGTAGCCAATTGCACAGAGCAGTGTCCCACAAACATTTGTGAATTGAGTGGAATATTACTCCTGGAAAGCAATCTGCCAATTGACTATCAACTAGTTGCCTACTCACTGCTAGGTAAACAGAGGGGCGATGAGTAAGGACACTGGCCTGTGAATTAAACCCAGACTAAAAGTCTTCAACAGAACTTTGACTGTATATTTTGTGAGCAAAACATGGCTGCCAGTGTCCCACAAACACATTGATTGAGTGGAATATTACAGCGGGAAAACATTCTGCAAATTGACTCTCAGCCAATTTCCTACTTACTGCTAGAGTAAAGAGGGTCGACGAGTAAGGACACTTGCGTAAAGTTTCAACTTTCCTGTGAATTGAAACCAGGTATTTAGTTTTAGGAGACAAGTGCTCTAACCACTGAGCTATAGGACTCTACCGTAAAATGGGTTGATGGTTTTCTGTAGGAGAGTGCAACCTTCTATCTTGTTGATTTGTTGAAACTTTGTCCGACATTTGAGAGCTTGATTGTACAATTTGCTCAGTTAACCACTTTCACCTACATTTTTATTGCATTGTTGCAGTTAATTAACTCATAGTCTGTTCAATATGTGTGCCTTTGCACTTTTGCACTTTGTTGCATGCCAGAGGTGAAACCCGAGACAATAATACAGTACAAACGAATGCTGTGCATTCAATTCGACCAAAGGAATACTCATTGTTTGGTAAGAACACAATAATAATAATAATCATTCTTGCATTTGATATAGACGTCTCAAAATACTTTACAGGATACAGCGTCAAGCGCATTTTGCGGGCGAGACGCGGCAGCCAATTGCGCACAGCAGTGTTCCACAAACAGTCGTGGATTGAAATGACCAATTTTATTATTGTGGTGTATTTTTGAGGGAGTATTAGGTGCTGTATTAAATTCCTATAATAACTACTCTGTTTCAAGGGCACTTGTGAAAGCACAAATTACCTTTGTCAATTGCACATATTTGTATAAGTGCCGTGCCAACTGATTTGACTGTCAGTGTGTACAAGGGGCAGATAGAGGGAGTTTTGTCACGTGAGCACGTCATTATAAACTGAGCAAGTGGGAATTCACGCTCAGAGACAGAGAGCAGCCCTGATGGTGTAAGTGTAAGACTGAGTTAAGCTCCCAACCCTGCTCGCCCACAATGGCTCTGTTTGCTTTGCCGGCTGTTGACTTCATCACTGCCCTGTTCCTCTGCTCGCTGGTTGTCGTTCTTCTCATCTACCTGGTGTCCGGACGCAAAACTGATCCCGTTTCCCCGCTGGCCCCGCTGGACTGCCCTTCATCGGTAATCTCCACCAGGTCAAACTCAACAGCCTACACAAATCCTTGATGCAGGTGAGTGGAGGGCTGGTGGTTAGAGCGCTCACCTTGCAAGCGAGAGGATTCGGGGTTCTATTCCCGGGCAGGTCAGGGTGAAACCACAGCCAACTTTCCTTACTCCACACACACACACACACACACACCTCTCTTTAGCTACAAGTAGCGACCTGTTAGTGGATTTGCAGATTGCTTTCCGGGGTAACACCGTAAATACCCGCACCGTATAAAGCGCACTTTTTTGCATGTCGGAAATGTTGAGCCTCGGAAATACAGTAAACAGGAGGGGCGGCCGGCGCGCTGTCAGCCGGGGTTTGGTCAATGTCCGGCGGGGGTTGGGGGGGGGGGGGGGAGCGGGTGACGGGGCTTCGGCCTCGGCCGCCCGGGCAGCAGCAGCGGACTTCAGTGCTGAGCCTGCTGCCTGCCTTCTGCCAAACCCAGTCTGCCTGCCTCACTCCCTCTCCTGCCTCCCTCCCTGCCTGCCTCCCCCTCTCTCTCCCTGCCTGCCTCCCCCTCTCTCTCCCTGCCTGCCTCCCTGCCTCCCCCTCTCTCTCTCTCTCCCTGCCTGCCTCCCTGCCTCCCCCTCTCTCTCCCTGCCTGCCTCCCCCTCTCTCTCTCCCTCCCTGCCTCTCTCCCTGCCTGCCTCCCCCCCTCTCTCTCTCCCTCCCTGCTTGCCTCTCTCCTTCTCTCCCTCCCTGCCTGCCTCCTGCCTGCCTCCCCCTCTCTCTCTCCCTCCCTGCCTCTCTCCCTGCCTGCCTCGCCCTCTCTCTCTCCCTCCCTCCTTGCCTCTCTCCTTCTCTCCCTCCCTGCCTCCCTGCCTGCCTCCCCCCTCTCTCTCCCTGCCTGCCTCCCCCTCTCTCTCTCCCTCCCTGCCTCTCTCCCTGCCTGCCTCGCCCTCTCTCTCTCCCTCCCTCCCTGCTTGCCTCTCTCCCTCCCTCCCTGCCTGCCTCTCTCTCTCCCTCCCTCCCTCCCTACCTCTCTCTCTCCCTCCCTCCCTACCTCTCTCTCTCTCTCATCCCTCCCTGCCTCTCTCCCTCCCTCCCTGCCTGCCTGCCTCTCTCCCTCCCTCCCTCCCTCCCTCCCTCCCTCCCTCCCTCCCTGCCTGCCTCTCTCCCTGCCTGCCTCCCCCTCTCTCTCTCTCCCTCCCTCCCTGGCTGCCTGCCTGCCTGCCTCCCCCTCTCTCTCTCCCTCCCTGCCGGCTTCCCTCCCTCCCTGCCTGCTTCCCTCCCTCTCCTCTCTCACTCCCTCCCTGGCTACCTGCCTGCCTCTTTCCCTCTCTCTCTCTCTCCCTCCCTGGCTGCCTGCCTGCCTCTCTCCCTCCCTCACTGGCTACCTGCCTGCCTCTTTCCCTCTCTCTCTCACTCCCTCCCTGGCTACCTGCCTGCCTCTTTCCCTCCCTTTCTCTCTCCTTCCCTGCCTGCCTCCCTCTCTCCCTCCCTACCTACCTGTCTCTCCTGCCTCCCTCCCTTCTGCCAGCAATATCATCGAAAATGCTTCCATTTTTTTTCACCAAGAAAAGGTCAAAAGTGGGGGGTGCGCCTTATACGCGGGTATTTACGGGTAATCCCTTTTAGGAAAAAAAAGGATAATTTGTTCACTTGATCCCCGACTGTTTGTGGGATACTATGATGCGCAATTGGCTGCTACGTTTCCCCCACAAAATACAGTCACTACACTTTCCAGTGTGTATTCCATGAAGTGCTTTGAGAAATCTCGATTGTTATTTTGATGAATCACCGAGAACTGTGACTTTCCCCGCAGAATTCGCAGTTTGTTACTCTATGATTTTGATATTTTAATAGTTCGAACTGTCCTCTGGCTCACTGATTAGATCTGTCGCCTTACGAGCATGAGATCCATGTTTCGAATCTAGGCACGTCAGGGCGAAACCTTGGCAAGTTACCTTACTCACATACACACCTAATAATAATCCCTCAAAAAAAAATCTATAATAAAATTTCAATCCACCACTGTCTGTGAGACCCTGCTGTACGCAATTGGCTGCTGCATTTCATCCACAAATATACAGTCCATTCACTTTACAGCATATTCCGTAAAGTGCTTTGAGACGTCTGGAAGATGTGAAAAGCGCTAAATCAAATGCAAGGAGGATTATAGTGTACCGTAAACTAGGGTCCGGCGATATATCGATAAACCCGATATAATTCCCACATCGATATGCCGATATAGACATTTTGAAAATATCGATATATCGAAAAAACAATATATCGAAGTAAAAATCGGGATGCGAGCACACTGAACTACAAGACCCAGAATGCTCATCTCTATACACAATGCACAGACCGAGGTGCAAAGCCGCCATATTGTATTCACAGTCCTCGAATACAATATACAGGTATACAAGGGCTGGGGGGGTGAGAGAGACGGCTGGGGGTGGGGGGGTGAGAGACTGCTGGGGGGGATGAGGGGGAGAGAGACGGCTGGGGGGAGGGGGAGAGAGTCGGCTGGGGAGGGGGAGATAGACGGCTGGGGGGGGGGGAGAGGGGGAGAGAGACGGCTGGGGGGGGGAGAGGGGGAGAGAGACGGCTGGGGAGAGGGGGAGAGAGACGGCTGGGGGGGAGGGGGAAAGAGACGGCTGGGGGGGGGGGGGAGAGGGGAGAGAGACGGCGGGGGGGAGGGGAGGGAGAAAGAGACGGCTGGGGGGGGAGGAGAGGGGGAGAGAGGAGAGAGACGGCTGGGGGGGGGGGGGGGAGAGGGGGAGAGAGACGGCTCGGGGGGTAGAGAGACGGCTGGGGGGAGGGGGAGAGATGGCTGGGGGGGGAGGAGAGGGGGAGAGAGACGGCTGGGGGGAGGGGGAGAGAGACGGCTGGGGGGAGGGGGAGAGAGACGGCTGGGGGGAGAAAGACGGCTGGGGGTGTGAGAGAGACGGCTGGGGGGGGGGAGGGGGAGAGAGACGGCGGGGGGGAGGGAGAAAGAGACGGCTGGGGGGGAGGGAGAAAGAGACGGCTGGGGGGGTGGTGGAGGAGAGAGACGACGGGCGTGGGGGGTGCGAGAGAGGGACGGCGGGGGGGGGGGGGGGGGGAGAAACGGGATGGATGTGATAATATACAGACAGATAGAGATGGGGGGGATGTGAGAGAGGAGAGAGGGAGATTGACACAAGAGACACACAGACAGAAAACACAGAGATGGAGAGAGTGAGAGACACAGAGAGAGAAGATATTTACCCCCTGAGAAGATAGTCCCCGAATGCGCGCGCACCCGGGATGCACGCGCAGTACGAAAAACCTGAAAATATCGATATTTTGGTATATCTCGATATGAGCCCATCGATATATCTAATCGGAAAATTTTCCATATCGACGGACCCTACCGTAAACCTTGGCTAGCGGTAAGTAGGAACATGGTTGTTAGTTGATTGTGTCCCTTTACACCAGTCTGCTTCCTCCTTCCTCCCCTGCTCCGCCAATTATCAGTGAACAAGTATTGTGTCTCTGGTACTCCACAAGTAGCTCTGTTGTTCTGACTGTGTTGACATAAAAACGTGAATCTTCCACAGCTAGAGCACTCGCCTCGCAAGCAAGAGACCTGGGTTCAATTCCAGGCAGGGCAAATCCTCGTTCACCCTGACAATTGTCTACAGCGGCATCTCACAAACAGTCGAGGATCGAAATGACCAATTTATTTTTGCTGTTGGAGAGATAATTGTCATGCGTGTGGAGTAAGGAAACTTGCCTGAGTTTTCACCCTAGCTGGAATCGATCCCAGTTCTCTTGCTTGTAAAGCAAGTGCTGTCACCACTAAGCTACAGGACTTAGTATAGTCTAAGCCAGTGGTTTTCAACCTTTTTCAGTAATGTACAGCTTATTAATTTTCAACATTATCGTGTACTCCCACCCAACCACACACATACACCTCATTCCATTTGCATTTTATGATCAAGCTTTTCTTATATAACAAAATAACTGCAGTACATACAAAACAAGGGGAATAACAATTAAATATACAATTTGGAAGGCTGTAACATGCGAAATAAGAGAGCTAAATAAATCAATTTACCGCCACCTGTAAATTGATTTCCAGATGGTGCCCCTGGAAGTCATTTTGTAACCCCCTGGAGTACATGTACGCCTGGTGGAGAACCGCTGGTCTAGCTATCACGGCAGCCAGTTGTGCATCATCTGACAAATATTGAATGACCGTATTTTTTTCTGAGGGATCATTGCACCCTGAAAGCGATCCACCAATCGACTAACAACCGGGTTCCTACATACTGCTGGGCAAACAGAGGCATGCGGAGTAAGGAGAGACTTGCCTATGGTTCTGCCCCACCTCGACAGTAAAAACACACAGTCACTACACTTTACATGTTATCTTGTGAAGTGCTTTGAGATGCCCCGCCGACGTGAAAGGCTCTGTATCAAATCTACAATGGTGTGTCCGAGCCTTGTTTGGGTCGAGAGGGATTTCCCAGTAAAACTCACATTTAATGATTCACATATCAGTTGTGGCGTCTTGTAGCTAGGTAATCAGGGCAGTTGCCTTGCAAGCAAGAGACCTGGGTTCGATTCCAGGCAGGGGGTGAAACCTGGGCAAGTTTCCTTACTCCATACGCCTGGTAATAATCCCTCGCAAAAACCCCCCCAATAATAAATTGGTCATTCAATCCACGACTGTTTGTGGGACATTGCTGTGTGCAATTGGCTGCCACGTTTCGCCCACAAATATACAGTCAACTACAGCATAATCTGTGAAGCGCTTTGAGACGTCTAGAAGACATGAAAAGCGCTATATCAAATGCAAGTATTATTATTATAGTATTATACTCGTTTGTCCCTTCCAGCTATCAAAGAAACATGGGTGTATATATTCCCTACGGTTTGGTCAACAAGATGTGGTGGTGCTGTTAGGTTATGACATGGTTAAGGACGCACTGATCAACCATGCTGAGGAATTTATGGGACGTCCGCACGACCACTTGACATTCCTTAACAGGCAAAATCACGGTAATTCATCTTCTCTATTATATGATTTTTAATTGGGTTAATTTATTCTATTTATATGATATTATATTTTTATTACATGTATTTATGTTGACTTATATTTATATACTATTCATATTATTCATATGACCTTTACATATTTTGTATTAATTTTTGAATTGTTATATTTATTTTACATTTACTTATATTAAATAATTATATTTGCATAGCATTTATATTGTTATATTGTTATATTATATTATTTATATAGCATTTATATTGTTATATTATATTGTTATATTATATTATTAGATTTGTATTATATTGTTGCATTTTTATCATATTCCAACATTTCTATTTATTATCTTATAAGTTTATGTTGTTACTTCTATTATTTATAAACAGTCATTTCACTTTACAGTATATTCTGTGAAGCGTTTTGAAGCACCTTGATGATGTGACGCAGAGCTTTATCAAATGCAAGGATTATTATTTTATTATTATTTCTTATATATTTATATTGTACATTCATAGTTATATTTATTACATTATTATATTTAGAGTAATTTTTTTTATTCCTGCATGTGATATGGGACTCTGTATTATTGCCATTGTTAATATTGTCCTGTAGACAACACAATTCAGTCAATTTACTTCACAGTATATTCTGTGAAGCGCTTTGAGACATCCAGAAGATGTGAAAAGCGCCATATCTAATGCAAGGATTATTATTATTACTTTACATTATATGATGCACTTTGAAATGTCTCAATCGTGTGATAAGGGTCTGTATAAAATGATATATTTATTTGATTTGAAGTGCCTTATCACTTCTTCAAGAGGTCTCAAAGCACTTCACAGACTGTACTTTAAAGAGAAGTGACTATTTTGTGGGAGAAACATGGCAGCCAATTGCACACAGTCGGATCCCACAAACAGTCATGGATTGAGTGGCCAATTTATTATTACTTTTCTTTGGAAGAAATTATTGTTCCCCTGGAAAAGTGATCCACCAGTTGTCTTAACAACTGTGTTCCTAATTACTGCTAAGCGAACAGCGGTGTGTGCTTAAGTGTGTGTGTGTGTGTTTGTGGAATAAGGAAACTTGCCCAACTCTGGGTTCTCTTTAAGGTGTTATTCTGGCTGATGGTGATTCCTGGAAGCAAATGCGGAGATTTACAATATCAACCCTGCGGGATTTCGGGATGGGGAAAAAATCTGTCGAAGACAAAATCATGGATGAGGCGACTCACTTATGTGACATGTTCCAGACTTATAAAGGTGAGGATGTTCTCTTAGTAACCGGCCGGTCGGTCGGTTGTTGGCTCCATGTTAAAATAACAGGGGGCAGAGATGAGGAGAAACGTTCCCACTCAGCCAGTTTTTTGAGTGTAACCCATTGCCTGAAAGGGCGGTGGAAGCCGATTCGATAACACCCTTCAAGAGGGAAGTGGGTAGACATTTGGGGAGGACAAATTTGCAAAGCTGTGGGTGCAGAGAGAGAGAGAGAGAGAGGGGCGGGAGAGGATAGCCCATTTAATGGGCTGAAATGGCCTCCTTCTATAACGTAGTAATAAACAAGGCAAACTGGATGCCTGGTTATATTATAAGAACATAAGAAATGCTAGATGAAAAAATCCCAAAGTCCATCTAATTAATAATCCATGCAAAAAAAAACACATAATAAAAATTGGTCATTTCAATCCACGACCGTTTGTGGGGACGCTGCTGTGCACAATTGGCTGCCGATTTCGTCCACAAATATACAGTCAATTCACTTTACAGTATATTCTGTGAAGCGCTTTGAGACATGGATAAGATGTGAAAAGCGCTATATCAAATGCAAGGATTATTATTATTATTATCATTAGTTGCCTTTCCAGCTTGCTGGCAGTCGTTGCACATATGGCCCAAACCACTTATTCCACAGGTTCACTATTCACTCACTGAAATAGTGTTTGTGTAGATTTGTTCTGAATTTATGAAGTTCTCTGAGATACCTCCAGCGTAGAGGGCGCTATGTAAATCAAAGTTGTTGTTGTTATTGTTGATACATCCCAACATCTGGTTTCCCGACTCCATACTCCTACATATAAAGCTTAGTATCCCATGTGCCTTTATCTACCTATCCTGCAACCTTCAAATATTTACTTATATTATCCCCCAGATCTCTCTGTTCCTTCACTCCCTTTAAGATTATACCACCAAGCATATATTGCCTCTCCTCATTCTTCCTCCAAAAATGCATCAATTCACATTGAACTTCATCCGCCAAGTGTCTGCCCATTTTACCAGTCTGTCTATGTCCTCTGGCAGTCAGCTACTATCCTCACCACCGTTTACTATGTTTTCTAGATTCATATAATCTGCAAACCTGGACATTGTACTCCCTATGTACAATTCCAGGTCATTTATACAGAATAACCACAGCAGCAGTCCCAATGCCATCCCCTGGTGGACACCACTTCACACTTCCCTCCAGAAAAACAAACATTCACCACTGCTCGGCTTTCTAACCCCAGCCACCTCTGTATCCATGCTACCCCCGTCCCTTTAATATTGTGGGCTTTTATTTTGCTTGCAAGTCTCTTATATGGCACTTTTATCATTTTCAAAATCCATACAAACTATATCATCTGCACATCCTTCGCTCACTGTCTCCATTACTTCATCCAAAACAAACTCATGTCAAGTTTGTTAGACATGATTTGCCTTTAACAAATCTGTGTTATCTGTCCTTTATTAACCTATATTTTCCTAAGTGAAAATGAAAATTATTTTGTCCCAGATTATAGTATCTAGAAGTTTCCTCACTACTGACGGTAGGCTGACTGGCCTGCAGTTCCCGGGTTTAACCTTCTGCCCCCTCCTCAATCTTGTCTTCAAATCTCTCCACTCCTCTGCACCCTCCTACCTCTCTGACCTCCTCTCTCCCCAAAACAGTACCAGTGGCCTTTGCCACTGGTACCAGTGGCAAAGGCCACTGGATGGAGGATACCAGGTCTGGTATCCTCCATCCCCCCCCGAATCCTCCATTCCACCATTGGTGGCCGTGCACTCAGCCACTATACCCCGAACCTCTGGGACTCCCTTCCTCACTCCCTTCACCTCGCTCCCTCTCTTCCTAGCTTCAGGTCTTGGCTAAAGACCTTTCTGTTCGACCGCACCTTCGGTCACCTTCCCCCCTCTCCCCTTGACTCGGGTCTGGGATCCATCATTGTGAAGCGCTCTGAGATGCCGTCCGTTGTAGAGAACGCTATATAAATCAAAGTTGTTGTTGTTTGTGTACAGGGGAGTAACATGTGAAACCCTCCAGTCCTCCGGCACTAAAGCAGGAGGATTGAGAGATTGTGGCCAGAGCCTCCATCATTTCCTCCCTTACTTTCCTCAGTAATCCAGAATGCATCCAGTCCAGACTGGATGGCTTAATAAAAATAATAATAATGCTTGTGTTTGATATAGCGCTTTTTCACATCTTCTAGATGTCTCAAAGCACTTCACAGAATACAGTATACTGTAAAGTGAATTGACTGTATATTTTGTGGGTGAAACGCGGCAGCCAATTGTGCACAGCAGTGTCCCATAAACGGTCGTTGATTGAAATGACCAATTTTTATTATTATCGGGGGGGTTTTGGGGACGGATTATTATTTCTCCTTTCTCCATAGATGCTGCTTGACCTGCTGAGTGATTTGGTACAGCAGCCATGCCCTCTGCCTCCACAAGGAGATTTCCTCCTTAGTCCCTAACCGGACCCACTGTACCATTGACTAACCTTTTATTCCCCATTTGATGATGGCTCTGTTGTGTTTAGGTCAACCTTTTGAAACCACGATTCTGATGAATGGTGCTGTGGCCAATATCATCTGCTCTATCCTACTGGGAAACAGATTTAGCTACGATGATCAGACGTTTGTCACACTGATCAAGCTTGTCAATGAAAACATTAGGCTGGGAATATGTCAGACAGTACAGGTAATGCTCTCTGTGGCACAGTGTATACTGCTGGGGTTGATGGGCATAGTTACTGAAGGTTAGCCAGATAAATCATTTGTGGAGTCCTGGTTAACTCACCCGCTTCGTAAGCGAGAGGATCCACGCTTGATTCCCAGGAAGGACAAAACCTTAAGGTTGTTTCCTTACTCCACAACTTGCAGTAAGTAAGATCAGTGGATCACTTTCCGGAGTTAATAATCCCTACAAAGGCAAAAACAAATAACTCAGCCACTCAATCCACCACTGTTTGTGGGTCACTGCTATGCGCAATTGGCTGCCATGTTTCACCCACAAAATATATAGTCAACCCACTTTACAGTATATTCCGTGAAGGGCTTTGAGAAGTCTCAACACAGTGATATAATACTATATCAAATACAAGGATGAATGACTAAATTATTACTAATATTTTCCTTGGAGGGATTATTACCTTCATGAAACAATCCTGAAGTCCTGCGCAATTGCCTGCTGCGTTTCGCCCATAAAATACATAATAAATCCACTTGAAACTGTATTCTGTGAAGCGCTTCAAGACATCTAGAAGATATGCAAATCACTATATCAAATGCAAGGATTATTATTATTATCTGCCAATTTTCCAACAACCAGGTTCCTACTTATTGCTTGATAAAGAGACGTGTATGGATTAAGGAAATTTACCTGATGTTTTGGCCTACCTGGTATCGAACCTTGGTCATTTGTTTGCGAGGCAAGCGCTCTCACTACGGGACCCAACTGAATTTTTTATTTGCATTCATATCGCGCCTTTCACATCAGGAAGACATCCCAAAATGCTGAAGATTTTGCACCCGACCTGGGGGTTGGAGTGAAGAGGGATTGGTGATGGGAGGGTGTCCGAAGGGGTGGTTGAAGCGGAACATCTTGGAAAGGGCCTTGAAGGAGGCGAGGGAGGGGGTGGGACAGGTGTGAGGTGGAGGGCCTCTAGGACGGATTTGTGAGGTGGGCAGGGGAACATGGAGCACACCGGTTTCTACTGAGCGGAGGCAGTGGGTGGATGATATGAATCAAATCAATTAATCAAAACTTATATTTATATAGCGTCTTTCATGTTGAGAGGACATCCCAAGGCGCTGTACGGTTACGTAGGGACAAGAGCAGGGGGAAGGGGTCGGGGCAGGATGAAGAAGAGTAGGAAAATTGACTGTATATTTGTGGGCGAAACGCAGCAGCCAAATTGCGCACAGTAATGTCCCATAAACAGTCATAGAAGTGGGATTAAGGGAAAAGGGTGGGGGGGAAGATGGCAAGGGAAGGGATAGAGGGGTAGGGGGAAGGAGAGCAGGAAAGCCGACTGTATATTTGTGGGCGAAACACGGCAACCAAATTGCGCACAGCAGTGTCCCACAAGGAGTCATGGAAGTGAGACTTGGGGAAAAGGGGGGAAAAATGGCAAGAGCAAGGGTCGGGGTGGGGGAAGGATAAAATAAAGAGAAGAAGATATCACTGCACAGAAATGAACTCCTGTTTGCTCTCTCTCTCTCTATTTCCTCAGCTGATCAACTTCTTATTTCCATTCCTGAGCTTTCTGCCCGGCCACCATAAGACGTTTCAGACCAACACAGACAAGGTTCGCACGTTCTTGAGGCAAATGCTGAAGGAGAACAGACAGGATCTGAATGTGGACACAGTTCGCAGTTTCACTCAAGCCTTCATGGTCAAGCAACAGGAAGTAAGCCATAATAATAGTAATCATTGCTTTTGATGCAGCACCATATCACGTCATTGGGACGTCTCAAAATGCCTTTCACGCTGGGAGGATGTATACGGATAATATAATAATAATGAATAATAATCCTTTCATTTATATAGCGCTTTCTACATCTTATCAACGTCTCAAAACGCTTCACAGAATACAACAATGTCCCAAGGTAGGGACCAGAGCAGTGGGGGAGGGGTCGGGGTAGGGAGAAGAAAAAGAGGGAAGAAAGATGGGAAAAATGTAGGGACCAGAGCAGTGGGGGAGGGGTCGGGGTAGTGGGGGAGGAGAACAGGAAAACCAATTGTATATTTGTGGGCGAAATGCGACAGCCAAATTGAGCACAGCAGTGTCCCACAAACAGTCGCGGAAATGGGGCCAGGGGAGAAAGATGGCAAGGGAAGGATAGTGGGAAGGAGAGCAGGAAAACCGGCTGTATATTTGTGGGTGAAAGATGACATCCAACTCTATTTTCACACCTCACTTTGCGACCGCCAGTCCCCTGATGTTCTATCAGCCTGCCTGTCAGACATCAGGGGCTGGATGTGCGCAAATTTCCTTAAATGTTGACAAGACGGAAGCCATACTCTTTGTCTTCAAGCACATGCTTCTCACCTCCTCCGCCTACATGGTCTGCCCCTAAAACTCTCCGAACCCGTACGGAACACCGGGGTCAAGTTCAACCCCCAATTATCCTTCCTCTCTAACATCCGGTCCCTCAGCAGCACCTCACTCGTACAAAACTCCGCTCCCCAATTACCCCAGTCCTTGCCAGACCGCGATGGCTCCCTGTCCCGGAGAGGATCCATTTCAAGATTCTAATGCTTGCACTGTATTTAAATCACCTCCGATCCTCTGCAATCCTCTCTCCTCACAACAGCACCCATTGCCTTGGCTCCACCAGGTCTGGCCTCCTCCTTGTCCCCCGAATCCTCCGCTCCACCATCGGCGCTGCCGTGCCTTCAGCTACTAGGCCCCGAGGCTTGGAACTCCCTTCCTCACTCCCTTCGCCTCACCCCCTCCTTTCCGATTTTCAGGTCTCAGCTGAAGATGTCTCTTTTCGACCGCGCCTTCTGGCACCTTCTTCCCCCTGCCCCCCCCTCCCCGGCTCGGCCCCAGAATCCGTTATTGTGAAGCACTCTGATCTGTCTGGTATGCAGTATAAATCCAAGTTGTTGTTGTTGTTGCTGTTTTTGAAGACATATGAGAACTTGACTGTATTTTGGTTGCCAGGAAGCGGGAAACCCCGAGACACATTTTCATGAGGAGAACCTGGTGATCACAACACAGGATCTGTTTGTTGCTGGGATGGAAACTACCTCCACCACACTTCGATGGGCCATTCTGCTGATGATGAAATACCCACACATCCAACGTGAGATATCTGTGTTTGTTAGTTACTTCTTCAACAAGCCCCCAATTGTCAGAAAAGTCCTGCTGTTCAGGAGAGTTAGTTGTGTAATACTGTCGATGACTGAATCTCACCCTGAATGGTGGAGTTATTTTAGCTCAGTGGTTAGAGAGCTCGCCTCGGATTGAGAGGACCTGCGTTCGATCCCCAGGCAGGCGAGACCTCATCATCCTTGCATTTGATACAGTGCTTTTCAAGTTTTCTAGGTGTCTCAAAACAATTCACAGAATATATGGTGAAGCGAACTAAATGTATATTTGTGAGTGAAACTTGTCAGCCAATAACAACAACAAAATTACATTTATAGAGTACCTTTCACATCGGGAGGAAGTCCCAATTGCACACAGCAGTATCCCACAAACGCGTGTGGATTGAGGGACCAAATTATTAATTTTTTTCTTCTCCTTGAAGATTTTTATCATTCACGTGGAGTAAAGAAACTTGCCCATGGTTTTGCCCTGGCTGGGAATCGAACCCATATCTCTCTTGGAAGGCAAGTGCTCTAACCACACAGCTACAGGACTCCACCTTAGGCAAGTTTCCTTTCTCCACATGCCTGTTTACCTAGCGGTAAGTAAGATGTGACTCGACTGGCTGATTGCTTTCTGGGTGTAATAATCCCTCCCAAATAAATAAATAAAAGTATCTGGTCACTCAATCATTACTGTGTGACATTGGCTGCTGTGTTTTGCCATAAACAACAACAGCAACAACTTACACTTATAAAGTACACCCTACACAGAGTAGCCTCTTACAGCGCACAAAATACAGTCACTGTACATTACAGTGTGAAGTGCTTAAAAAGTCTTGAAAGAGATTAAAGCTCTATAATCAAACACAAGCATTAATAATAATAATCCTAGTATTTGATATAGTGCTTTTTCACATCTTCTAGATGTCTCAAAGCACTTCACAGAATATAAGAACATAAGAATTAGGAGCAGGAGTCTCAAGCCTGCTCCGCCATTTGATAAGATCATGGCTGATCTTCTGATCTAACTCTAATTACCTGCCCCATCCCCATATCCCCTAAAATATATTGTAAAGTGAATTGACAGGTCCATATTGGCGGCAGCCAATTGTGCACAGCTGCGTCCAACAAATAGTTGTGGATTGAAATAACCAATGTTTTTTTAATTGAGGGATTATTATTAGGTGTGCATGTGGAGTAAGGAAACTTGCCTAAGTTTCGCCCTGACCTGCCTGGATTCGAACACAGGTCACTGCAAGTTTAGTAAAGTGAGTGCTCTAACCACTGAGCTACATGACATTAGTGTTAGATTATTATCCTGAAATACGTTCTGGGTTCGTGGAGCGTGAACCCATAACCTCATGGCTCAGGGTCAGGGACTCAGCCAGGCCGACAAAATACCCTAATGATCTTCGTCTCTTTAGAGAAAGTTCATGAGGAAATCGATCAAGTGATTGGGATGGATCGCCACCCGAGGCTGGAAGACCGAAAAGCAATGCCTTTCACAGACGCTGTCATACATGAAACCCAAAGATTTGGCAACATTGTCCCATTGAACCTTCCCCACGCCATCACTGCAGATACAAACTTCCGAGGATATTTCATACCTAAGGTAACAAAAATCAGTATAAGCCTCGCATTTGTTATAGGGGTCAAGGTCTTCAAACTAGGGGTCAGCCCTTTCGCACTGAGTTGAGAAAAAAGTTCTTCACTCAGAGAATTGATGGAATTCTCTACCCCAGAGTGCTGTGGATGCTCAGTCCTTGAACATATTCCTTGGACTGCCTCAGGTCAAAGCCAGAGTGACTGTTGGTAGGGTGGTCCTTGCTGGATTAATAGAATATTTACAAAGCTCTGGTGTGTTGTGTTGCCAGGGGACCCGTGTTATCCCATTGCTGACCTCGGTGCTGTTTGACGAAACAGAGTGGGAGAAACCAAATGAATTCTACCCTTCCCACTTCCTGGACCTCGAGGGCAAGTTCAGGAAGAGAGACGCTTTCATTCCCTTCTCTGCAGGTAACTATATCATTTTTAATCCTTGTTAATCATATTAAATAATCCTTACATTTGCTATATAGCTCCTGATCACATCGTCGATATGTCTTGACGACAACAACAACAACATTATTTATACAGTGCCTTTCACATCGGGAGGACATCCCAAGATGATGAAGAATCAGGTTGGGACCCAAGCAAGGAGGGGGAAGGGTCTCGATAGGGGGAAGGGGAAGGGGAAGGAGAGTAGGAGGGGAGCAGAAGGCACCGTCGAAGAGGAAGGTCTTGAGACCTGCCTTGAAGGAGGAAAGAGAGGAAATGAGGTGAAGGGATTCCGAGATGAAGTTCCAGTGTTGTAGGAGCAGAATGTAATTTTGTTGTTAGAGTATGTAAGCGCTCTGAGATGCAGTCCGGCGTGGAGGGCACTATATAAATCAAATTTGTTGTTGTTGTTATGTATAGTGTTAAGATTTTGCACCGCCCCCGGGATTCAAACCCATGTCTGCTCGCTTGCTAGGCGAACACTCTATCCACTGAACTACAGGACTCCACTACTGTAATATTACAAATGACAATCCTTCTCTCCGTGTCATTGTTCTCAGGGCGAAGGGCCTGTGCAGGTGAGAGTCTGGCTAAAGCCGAACTCTTTCTCTTCTTCACGACTCTGATGCAGAGATTCCATTTCCAGCCTGCGCCTGGAGTGACCGACCTTTTCCTCACGGCTGTCAATGGAATTACGTCATCTCCGACACCTTACCAACTCTGCGCCGTGCTCCGTTAGGAGTTGAAGACAAACAACAACAACTCGCCCGTCACGGGGAGCTTAATAAACACCCAGGGGCGATCCACAATAATAATAATAATAATAAAACTCCTTGCATTTGGTATAATAATAATAATCCATTTGTGGACAGTCTTGGTACGTGATTGACACGTTACAAAGTGTATCACGGGATATAATGTACAACAACAAAATTGATATAGCGCCTTTCGCGTTGGGAGGACCCGAGGCGCTGCATAGTGCAGTTACATGTCAAGTGTAATGACTCTGTGTTTAGTAGGTGTGTTTATTTGACCTAATTTTGTGTTGAACTGATAACTTAATAAATGGCACATTTAGTAAGAAGCTCTGCTGGACTGTATGTGTGTGTGTGTGTGTGTTTGTGTGAGCGTGTTGCCTTATCGCAACAACATCTTGTATTGATAAATATAACGCAGGGTAGTGTCTCAGAGTACTTGCCACTGGCGAGCTGTGGGGGGGGGGGGTGACCGTAAACATGGTTGAGGAAGGTGGGAAAGAAAAGAGGAAGAGTATTCCAGAGTTTCGATGAATAGTTTGTTAATTTATCCGTAGCATAGTGGTTAGCGCGCTCGCCTCACAAGCGAGAGGACCTGGATTCACTTTGAGATGTGTGTATCTGTGTGTGTATGGGAAGGCGGGGGAGGGGGCTCTAGTTTGTGTGCTTTTTCTCTAGTCTCTGTGGCTTTGCTGCCTCGGGAGGGTGGAGCTGACAAACTGAAACACAAACACGGCAATAGGAGGCCGGGTTAGGGACTCCCGAATGCCTTCACACGTTCGGTTGGGAGTCTTTGCAAGTCTGAACTCATCCATTAATTCCCAGTTAAACTGATCCCCAGTAAACAGTCTCCTGACTTCCCCATCATCAGCATCTCCACTTCCCATCCCCTCAACTCACAGACCAGATATTATTGTTGGAACATAAACAAGATGGAGTTTCACGGTGCAACAGCGCCATTGGAGGCAGGAATGTGGTACTGCGTTTGGCTACAAAACACTCAAGTCACTCAAGGTCCCGTGAAGCGTTTTCAGATATTTTAAGGGCAAAATAAGGCGCTAAATCAAATGTAAATATGATTCATTAACAATTGTTTTAGAGATTAGATGAAATGACAGTATTTTCCTTTGATGCCCGTTTCAACCAAGATCCCTGAACTTTGGTCACAGATTTAAAATAAATGAAAATAAATGAAAATAGTTTCCAAAAGAAGCAGAGGGGAGGTGAGGAGAAACTTTTTCACTCAGTTGGAATCTGGAATGCATTGCCAGAAAAGGTGGTGGAGGTCAATTCGATAACAACTTTTAAAAAGAGAGGTAGACATTTATTTGGGGAGGATGGGTTTGTGAGTTATGGGGAGAGAGCTGGGGAGTGGAATTCAATTGCTCTTTTTAAAGAGGGGCCCAATGGTCTCCTTTGTGCCATAAGATTCTCTGATTCACAGTGCAGCACTGTTTCCTGATGGTAGAATAAGCTACTGCAGGCAATTATAATTTGGAAAATATATATATATATATTTACAACAAAATTGCACTTATATAGTTAGTGCCTTTCACGTTGGGAGGACATCCCAAAGTGCTGAACAGTCAGGTCGGGACCCGAGCCGGGGGGGGGGGGGGGAGGGTCGGGGTAGGGGGAAGAGTTAGCAGGGGAGCCGAAGGCACGGTCGAAGAGGAAGGTCTTTAGACCGGCCTTGAAGGAGGAAAGGGAGGAAGCGAGGGCGGAGGGGCCGAGCAGGCCTGAGTCTGCTGAACGGAGGGGACGGGCAGGCTGCTGGGGAGACAGTAGGTCAGAGAGATAGGCGGGGGCAAGGCCGTGAATGGTGGGGGGTGTGGCTGGTGGCCGGGGCCTATGAGGCTCTGACATCACCCCCCACCCCCCTGCCCCTGACAGTGAGACCCGGGAAGGTCGGAGTTCACCTGGACTATGAGGGGGGACAGGTGTCAGTTTACGACGCTGATCACATGTCTCATCTCCACACCTTCACCCAAACTTTCACTGGGAAACTCTATCCGCTCTTCAATCCCGGTGATAACGATGGCGGGGAAAACTCTTGAGCCGCTGAGAATCTGCAGTTTTTAACACATTAACAGAGACGTGGATTCACCTCAGTTTCCGTGTGATTCACTGTCTGTTGTTCACGGAAACACAGTGTTGGGGGGAGTCGGGGATCACAGGCAGAAAAGCCAGAGCTCTGCGGGTCCATGGGGTTGGTGTCTGGACTGTACCCAATGTGTAAACTTTGCCCACAATACAGCGTCTGATCCCAGGTCAGCCCAGGACGTTGTGGTTTAGACTGTGATTCAGTGGGAAAGGCTTCTGTTTGTTCACTAACCTGAGGGTTGACGATCTCGGGGAATAAAATGGTTGTTTGATCATCAGATTGAATGTTGTTGATCAATTCCTGAAACGCTCTGGGCCCCTCTCCCTCAATCCCCCGCCTGCCCCCCCCCCCCCACCTTCCCTCCCCTGTTTCAGGTCCCGCCTCAAGACCTAACTCTTCCAAAGAGTAGCCGGACCTCGGACACCATTGCTCAGCCTCCGCTCCCGCCCTCGAGTCGGGGCTCCGGGCGCCTCACAGTCTGAGCCGCCTAACGGTCGCCGCTCCCTCGCGCCTCTCGCTCTCCCCCCCCCCCCGCTCATCACGTGGGGCTCCTGCCGCGTCCCCCATTGGCTGCCCGCCAGTCATCTCAGCACGTGGTCTGACCCGAGCCGGGGCTACGCGCGCTCCTCGGCGCCTCTAGGTCTGAGCCGCCTAACGGTCGTCGCTCGCTCGAGGCTCTCTCTTCTCCCGCGCCCCCTCCCACCCGATTTGAAAGACAGACGCCCATTGGCCGCCCGCGATGATCATCAGCACGTGGTCTGACCCTATAAGGGTATCGGCGCCGCTCCTTCCCTCCCCCACGTGCTCCTCGGCTCCCAACGGTCGGCGCTCGCGGCAGGAGCCCCACGTGATGAGCGGGGGGGGGGGGGGGGGGAGAGCGAGAGGCGCGAGGGAGCGCCGACCGTTAGGCGGCTCAGACTGTGAGGCGCCCGGAGCCCCGACTCGAGGGCGGGAGCGGAGGCTGAGCAATGGTGTCCGAGGTCCGGCTACTCTTTGGAAGAGTTAGGTCTTGAGGCGGGACCTGAAACAGGGGAGGGAAGGTGGGGTGGGGGGGAGGGAAGGTGGGGTGGGGGGGGGGGGGCAGGCGGGGGATTGAGGGAGAGGGGCCCAGAGTGTTTCAGGAATTGATCAACAACATTCAATCTGATGATCAAACAACCATTTTATTCCCCGAGATCGTCAACCCTCAGGTTAGTGAACAAACAGAAGCCTTTCCCACTGAATCACAGTCTAAACCACAACGTCCTGGGCTGACCTGGGATCAGACGCTTTATTGTGGGCAAAGTTTACACATTGGGTACAGTCCAGACACCAACACCATGGACCCGCAGAGCTCTGGCTTTTCTGCCTGTGATCCCCGACTCCCCCCCAACACTGTGTTTCCGTGAACAACAGACACACGGAATCACACGGAAAATGAGGTGAATCCACGTCACTGTTAATGTGTTATAACCGGCAGATTCTCAGCGGCTCAAGAGTTTTCCCCGCCATCGTTATCACTCGCGGCTCTCGCTGCCTCAGGAGACTTTTGTTGGTGGCGGCAGCAACGACGACCCCCCTGTGAAGGGCGACGAGGGATGAAGCCTGAAGACAGCAGCAGGTCAGAGGGAGAAACCTGTTAATTCCACCCGACATTGGGAGGAACAAGTGAATTCCATTTTAACCTGTAAAAACACCCAGATCAGTCGCCAGGTGTTCAGCCTCACGGTGAACTAAACAGCGCCTGGAATCATTTTGACCTACAGGGCATGGGACGAGGGCAGAGTTGGGATTGGATTAAAACATAATACAGTTTTAACTTTCATTCGGGCATTTAAACCGCTCGGTTAACGGGACAAAGAGAATTTGTTTTCTCGTGGTCGTTGCGTCGACGCAAACGAAGTTAGGTTTTTCACGGCGCCCAAATGCCAAGGGTTATTCTTAATTATTTATGGTTCTCCAGCCTAGGGGTGACCTGTCCCTGTCACTTGGATGGAATTTCTCATCGGCTTTCTCCAAAGAGACAGGGATATTGTGTCGGCCTGACGCAATCCGAAACCCTGAGCCACAAGGTTGAGGGTTCAAGATCCCATCCGTGTTGGGAACTCAGAACTGATGGTGAGGTAATGTTGTTGTTGTTGCAATCCTCGCGGTTGATTACAGAGCATTATAACTCAAGTCAAGATGTCTCAGCGCCTTGGGACGTCCTCCCGACATGAAAGGCGCTCTATAAATGTAAATTGTTGTTGTTGTTGTTGTCTCCCAAAGGATTCACATTTTAACATTGAAAATGCTTTTTTAGCTGTGAAAAAAAAAGGCGCCCAAGGCGACACTGCCAAACAATTTGTGTAAAGAATGTACTTACCAGTCACGCTGAGTCCACAAAAGAGACGTTTTGGCTGAGCTGAACTTCAGTCGTGATATCGCCCCCCTATGGGTGGGAGGCTAATTTGGATCCCAGCAAAAAAAAGTTTGGGTCGGGAGGACCTGCTGGTGGTTAATTTGGGTCGCAGCAAAAAAACGTTGGGAACTACTGTCTTAAGATGATGGGTTTCCCTTGTCAGACTCCCGGCTGACTTAAAAAAAAAGGATTGTATTCACTATATTGTCTTTAATCTCTGAACCGTCCCCCAAAATAACAGGCAGAAAAATCAACGGTAAAAATAGTTTTTATTTAAAATAAATTATTTAGTGTATGTAAAATAAAAGAAGACAGGCATTTAGAATTGCAAAGGGACGATTTCAGGACACCAGGAAGGTTTGTCGTCAATGTATAATAAATTAATGAGTGGAACAGAGTGTTGTTCTGGAACAGTTAGATCAGATGAGCTAAAAGGAAAAGTGCAGTGACTATGTATTTTGTGGGAGAAACACAGCCACCAATTGCGCACATCAGTGCACAAAAGTCAAGGATTGAGAGACCTTTTTTTTCAAAAGGGACTTGTAACCCCCAGAAAGTGATTTGCCAATCGACTAACATCAGGTCCCTATTTAATGTTAGGTAAACATTAATGTTAGGTAAGCATGTCTGTGGCGTAAGGAAATTTGTCTATGGTTTGTTTAAGGGCTTATCCCCATATCCCTTAATCCACAAGAAATCTATCAATATGTTCAAGGACTGAGCATCTACAGCCCTTTGGAGGTAGAAAGTTGCATAAATTCACTACCTTCTGAATGAAGAAGTTTTTTCTCAACTCTTTATGAAAGAGCTGACTTCTGATTATAGTTTATCCAACTAAATGTAAACATTATTATTATTAGGACATAATGACTGAAACTGAACTGAAGTCAATTTTAAATGATAGTTGATGCTGTGTGAGAGGGTTGGGGAATCTGTAAGGAGAATGGATGGGCTGTATCTGAACCAGGAGTGTGTGTAAAAAAAAAAAAAAACAAGGCATCAAAATGGCTTATATCATTGGCAGAGTGGCTCCAGCATTGTGTGAAGGGCTCTCTGGGTCTGATCATTTCTCTGACGTCATGAGCATTGAGATCAATAAAGTGCCTGTGTGTCCAATCAATGACGGCTGCACATCAGAGGAGGGGATTCCATCTTTCTCCAAGCTCTCAAGGACGCTACCCTGTATGAAGGCCACTATATGACTGCAAGCTCGTCTTGTGTTGTCCTTTTCCTAGTGTATAAAAAAGTATCTAAGTTAAAAAATCTCCTACGTAATTAGGTCTCCTAACCGGCGAGACTAACATAGCAGAATAAATTCTTGTGCCCAGTTTAACTCGCTCGTTTACAGTTCCCTTCACGTCCTGGCCCCGATCTCTCCAGCTTCCGTTCTCCCCACTCCATTGCCTCCATTCACCTGGCTCCAGCCTCCCGCTTGTCACACGTACCCTCTGCCCCACCATCAGAAGTCACATTTTCAGCCACTATGCCTCAAAATCTCGGAACACTCCCTCTCAATACCCGCCACCTCTTCCTCATCGACCATGTTAATGGCCACCTCACCTCACTATGGTTCGGAGTCAGACTCCACCACAATTCAGCGTCTGAAATGCTCCCCGGATTGGAGGGCGTTTTATATGATATGCAAGTTATTGCTGTCAGTTACACCCTCCACAACACAATTGGCAGCTGTACTTTCAGACGCTGCGCCCTGAAGCTTTAGAACACTCTCCCCGAGTCCCCCCGTCCACTCCTAGATCATGACACTTACCTCTGTTTCCACAAACAGAACAAGATAGCGAGCAGCACCAGCGGTAGAATGACAGAAGGAATCAACCAAATATGATCTGAGGGGAAGGAAAAAAAGTGATTATTATTGTAAACCAGGATTTGTAACCGGAAACGGTTTGTCAGAGGTGGGAATCCTGTGGTGTCGTGGTTAGAGCGCAAGTCGGAGGACCTGGGTTCAACTCCCGGATGGATTGAAACCTTAGGCAAGTTTCCATGGATTTGGACCTGAGTTGGGGTTTGTGATCAGGAGGGTGTCTGATGATGTGGTCGAAGATAAGGGACCCAACATGGCCCCTGGAGGAGGCAAGGGAGGGAGCGGGGTGAAGGAACTGTGGGATGGAGTTCCAATGGGTATGAAGGCAGAGAGGCTGATGGCCAGACAGCTGATGGTGGGTCAGGCTGCAGAGCAACCCAGAGCCTCCTGAGGTCCGGATAGAGTGGGCAGGTTGATATGGGGTCAGCAGGTCATAAAGGTATGAGGTACAAGGCTGTGGAGGGCTTTGAAGGGAAGAATGAGGATTTGGAACTCTATCCTCTGGGGAGATGGGGAGCCAGTGGGGCCGAGCGAGGATGGCGGTGGTCAATTCATGGAGCCTGCGCATAAAACAGGACTTGACTATTTTATGGACTGAGCAGGAAGTAATGTTGATGGTGACCTGATCACTAAACATTGGCCATTTCTGAAAGGTGGCCGGCAAACTGGAAGTGAGCAGTTGCACAAGCATGGAATCACGGGAAACAAATCCATGCTATAGTGAGGCCCATTCTGACAGAGCTGCTCTAATTCAGTGTGTAATGTTGACGGCTCTCTCACCTTGGCCTGGATTCTCGTGACACGGCTGTTGTGGGCGACTGATCTCCTGACTGATCGGGTTCTCTGCTACACACTCATACTCGGCTGCCTGCTCCACACTGTCAGGATTCAGCAGCAGCACATACCCATCAAACGTCACATTAGGCTCCAATCTCTTCCTCCAATAAATGGTGGCATTTGTTCCTTTGGAGACAGAGCAGCTCAGACTGACATTGGCTGAGCAATCACTGGCCATCTCCACCATCGGCTGGGAGACGGGGTCTGAAACACAAAGGTTATAAAGTCAGGCCTTCAGCCTCTCGAAGTCCCTCCATCTCGCTCCTCCTTCAAACTCCTCTTCGACTAAGCCTTGAACCATCTTTCTACCCCCACCCCACTTACCACACACTGATCCCAACCACCAATTCAGTTCCAATTCACTGACTGTCCTGCGCCTTGTGATGTCCTACCCACATGAAAGGCTGTGTGTAAATGTCACTTATTATCATTGTCCCCAAACCTGACCTGCGGGAGGACTGACTGACACCTCCAGCCCCACCCCTCCAGCCTCCAGCTCTGCCCCTCCAGCCCCCAGACCTGCCCCTCCAGCCCTGTCACCTGCACCCGGTGAAGGGCAATACCGTGAGTGACAGCTAGAGGAACACATTTGCTGCCACTCAAGGCCAGTTTCATTATGGAGAGCAACAGGAAGAGAGGCACAGCCCGGAAGTGAAGATGTCAATCAAACCCGGATCCCTCAGACCCTCTGGACCCTAACCCATGCATTACCTGGTTTACAGGTTAAGCTGGCCCTGAACTACAACAACAACAACAACAACAAAATTTAATTTATAGGGCGCCTTTCACGTCGGGAGGACGTTCCAAGGCACTGAACATTTAGGTCAAGACTCAAGCAGTGGGGGAAGGGTCGGGGTAGGGGCAGGGTCCTGAAGGAGAATAGGAAAGGGGGGAGAGTTTGGAGGGGAGCAGAAGGCACGGTTGAAAAGGAAAGTCTTGAGACCGGCCTTGAAGGAGGAAAGGGAGGAAGAGAGGCAAAGGGATTGCGGGATGGAGTACGAGTGTGGGGATAGAGAGTGTGAATAACAAGAGGGACACTTTTCCAGATGGTTTCTCTGTATCTCCCTATTTCCTCTGTTTCTTCTGATGCCCCAGGACAAGGGGAGTCAGTCATCTTCAAATTAGAGCGAGGCCATTTAGGAGTGAAATCAAGGAACACTTTTCACACAAGTCGTGGAATCTGGAACTCTCTCTCCCCACAAAAAGGCTGTGGATTATGGTGGGATCATTCACATTTTCAAGAATGAGTCTGTAGGTTTTTGTTACATCACGTCAGGTTATCAAGGGATATGGAGCAAGTACAGCTTGGCCATCATTATATTGAATGACAGAACAGGCTTGAGGGACTGAATGGTCTCCTCCTGTTCCTATGGACAATAATAATAATCCAGTCAAAATGTACTCACCAAATACATGCAGATCAAACCAGTGGCTCTCTGTGTTTCCTAGAACATCTCTAATGATGATCTTATATCTCCCATTGTCATTGAGAGTTACATTCCTCAACTGTATAAAATCACCCCCAAGATAGTGAACTCTGTCCCTGTAGCTGGAGTGAATAAAGTACAGTCTATCTGACTGCTCTGATCCCCATATCATTATTTTGAGGTTAAAGGGAGACTTCATTTCCAGGTGAACCTCATGGTCTTGATTGACGGGACGTAGGACACGGAAAGAGGCATCAGCCTTGATGGAGACATTGATGATAGTGTTGGGAGAGGCCAGAGGTAATATTACGCATAGTTGGAGGAGTTGAAGAACTGGAAGTGAAACAGGAATAGAAGACAGTGAGAATCCAAGCAGCAAAACAAATCAGAGCCAATAGCTTAAACACAAGCCAAACCCTGGCTGGGCTCACTAAGCACTGTCACTGCACTGTCACTTGACCTTTAGCTTGTAAGAGGAGCTGATGGGAGGATTCTCTGCTTTCAGTGACTGACAAAACAAGCTGTTTTATCTTGTACTGAAGAGTAGAAGCAGAGGGTAGGGCCTGCGATTGAAAGGGGTAAATTCCAAACAAATCTGTGGAAACACTATTTCAGTGAGCAAATAGTAAATGTATGGATCAGGCTCCATAGGGAGATGGTGGAGGCAGAAATTGTCACTTATTTCAAGGACAAATTAGATACATTTCTGGTAGGAAATAATAATAATAATGCTTGCCTTTGAAATAGTGTTTTTCCCATCTTATCGATGTCTCAAAGCACTTCACAGAATGTACTGTAAAGTGAATTGACTGTATATTTGTGACCGAAACGAGGCAACCAATTCTGCACAGCAGTGTACCCACAAACAGTCTTGAATATCTGGGATACAGTGTATAGTTTGGAACACGACCTGCCCAGTGACTGCCTGGATGGTGGAAGACGAACTGTGTGGACCTTGTTCTTCTATTGCCAACAAAATCCTTAATTGCTTAATTAAGTCGTGCCATTGAGCCAGACCGGGCTGTGCTGTCATCAGCAGTGAATGCCCTGGAATGCTGCAGACCCACCTGGCTCAGGAACCAGACTAGGTCAAATGGTGTTCATTATGAGATTGACTGACTGGCTGAACGCAACAACAACTACAAAATTACATTTCTATAGCGCCTTTCATATCGGGAGGACATCCCAAGGCGCCGACCACACCAGGCCCATACGCAGGGGGGGGGGGGTGCGACGGGTGTGTACGCACCCCCCCAAATTATAAAAGGTCCACATTTTCCGGGTTAGAGAATTGTATTTTTTATCAAATTTAAATACCAAGTAAAGTAAATTTATTGCGCAATTGTGTAACAATCGGTTCTTCAAAACTATGTATAAATTATAAACACACATCTTTGAATGTTTTAGTATTAATATAAAATTATCGAGTCGCACACCAGAATCGGCGTCTACCCAAAACATACCGCGTCGATAGACGAGTCAATATCAGGATAATGCTGATAACAGGCTTGTAACACGTGTGAATTAGCTATTTTACACTGATTTTCAGTTTCTGTATATTTTCTTGTCTTTTATAAAATTTGCTTTGCTGGAATATCTGAGCACATAATTCATACTTTACTCTTACATTATTGTTCATTACAGTCCGAAAGAAATTGAGTCTTAGGATAACAATGCAGAACAACTTATTAATTACCGTCAATCTGTAGTTTATGATCATTTTCTCTTATACACATTTATCAAGCATTCGTCATTGTACTGTTTTAATTGGATTGTAATTTACTTTATCGTTCACATTCCGTACATCATCGAGTCAACAATCGTGTTTGCTTTTATCGGCGAACACATTCGACCTTCCCAAAATATTTAGACACGGACTACCGGGGAAAATAAAAACACTGAATAAATAATGATGCTCTTAGACACCAAGGACATGAAACATTTACCGTTCATATTGGATCTTCTGAACCGATTAAATAAGACCTCAAACTGTGTAAAACGTCGGAGCCTCGAGCCATTGTTGGTCCCATCACTAGCAATTCGCACCCCCCCATTAAAAATCCTGCGTACGGCCCTGCACACCACACAAATTGGTGATAACAGAGACACAATCTCACTACTGTATCCATTACCTGAAGTTGTGAGCAACATCTCCCTCATAGACTGTCCTCCTCCCTCCATGGAGTCTTTATGTCTCAGGATTCTGGTCAGTGACAGGAGAGAAATAAGACAGTTATTATTCCTCACAGGAAAGAACAAGGTCATTTTTATAATAATAATAATCGTTGCATTTGATATAGCGCTTTTCACATCTTATTGATGTCTCAAAGCGCTTCACAGAATATACTGTAAAGTTTGTGAAATGCAGCAGCCAATTGTGCACAGCAGCGTCCGCAACAAACAGGAAGTTTTTTTAAATTACTAAAACCAGGTTTTTATGGATAGCATTGGTATTTTATCACCCTAGATTTCTTGGTCATTTCTCAACCTGAGGTGCATCTTATCCCACATTCCACTGTAGCTCTGTGGCTCAAAATGCATGTTATCACATAACCTTGGTATACCTAACTCTTACATGTTGAACCCAAATGGGGGCAAAAAGATGGAGGGAGCGGAAAAAGAACACACCGTTTTGCAGAGCAGTGATTTCAACTTGGATTGATTTTGTGTTTTTTTGGGAGGGATTATTAGAAGGCGTGTGTGTGTGTGTGTGCGCAGAGTAAGGAAACTTGCTCAAGGTTTCACCCTGATCTGCCTGGATTCGAACACAGGTCTCATGCTTGGAAGCTGAGTGCTCTAACCTACAGGAGCTCCAGTGATCCCCACTGGAGGAAGGCAAGGTCTTTGTTTGTTTACAAGTGAACAAACATGATAATATCCTATAGTGTAATGTAGGGAACGGCGATATGGGAATTTTCCGGATATGGATATATCGGTTGGCTCATATCGAGGTATACCGATATACCGATATTTTCTGTTTTTTTGTACTGCGCATGCGCGCGTGCATCGGAGCGCGCGTGCATTCGGGGCCTATCTTTTCAGGAGGTAAATATCTTTCTCTCTCTGTGTCTCTCACTCTCTCCATCTCTGTGTTTTTCTGTCTGAGTCTCTCTATGTCTCTCTCCCTCTCTCCTCTCTCACATCCCCCCCATCTCTATCTATCTGTATATTATCACATCCACCCCGTCTCTCCCCTCCCCCCCTCCGTCCCTCTCTCGCACCCCCCCCCCCCCCCCCCGTCGTCTCTCCCCCACCACCCCCCCAGCCGTCTCTTTCTCCCTCCCCCCCCCCCCCCGGCCGTCTCTCTCCCCCCCGGCCGTCTCTCTCCCCCCAGCCGTCTCTCTATCCCTCCCCCCAGCCATCTCTCTCCCCCTCTCCTCCCCCCCCCCAGCCGTCTCTCTCGCCCTCTCCCCCCCACCCAGCTGTCTCTCTCCCCCTCTCCCCCCCAGCCATCTCTCTCCCCCTCCCCCCCCAGCCGTCTCTCCCCACCTCCCCCCAGCCGTCTCTCTCCCCCTCTC
This sequence comes from Hydrolagus colliei, assembly GCA_035084275.1. Taxonomy (NCBI): domain Eukaryota; kingdom Metazoa; phylum Chordata; class Chondrichthyes; order Chimaeriformes; family Chimaeridae; genus Hydrolagus; species Hydrolagus colliei. The sequence continues at coordinate 5,385,112 of CM068771.1, read as the reverse complement.
CTCCCCCCCCCCAGCCGTCTCTCTCCCCCTCTCCCCCCCACCAGCCGTCTCTCTCCCCCTCTCCCCCCCAGCCATCTCTCTCCCCCTCTCCCCCCCAGCCATCTCTCTCCCCCTCCCCCCCCAGCCGTCTCTCCCCACCTCCCCCCAGCCGTCTCTCTCCCCCTCTCCTCCCCCCCCCCAGCCGTCTCTCTCCCCCTCTCCCCCCCACCAGCCGTCTATCTCCCCCCCCCCCCCCAGCCGTCTATCTTCCCCTCCCCCCAGCCGTCTCTCTCCCCCTCTCCTCCTCCCCCCAGCCGTCTCTCTCCCCCTCTCCTCCCCCCCCAGCCGTCTCTCCCCCTCTCCTCCCCCCCCCCCCCCCCAGCCGTCTCTCTCCCCCTCTCCCCCCCCCAGCCGTCTCTCTCCCCCTCTCCCCCCCCCCAGCCGTCTCTCTCCCCCTCACCCCCCCCCCCCCCCCAGCTGTCTCTCTCCCCCTCACCCCCCCAACCCACAGCCGTCTCTCTCCCCCCACCCCTTGCATACCTGTATATTGTATTCGAGGACTATGAATACAAGATGGCGGCTTTGCACCTCGGTCTGTGCATTGTGTATAGGGATGAGCATTCTGGGTCTTGTAGTTGATTGTGCTCACATCCCGATTTTTTACCTCGATATATCGTTTTTCGATATATCGGTATTATTAAAATGTCTATATCGGCATATCGATATGAAAATCATATCGGGTTTTAGCAATATACCGATATATCGCCGTTCCCTAGTGTATTGTAGGGTCTATCAATATGGAAATTTTCCAATTTAGATATATTGATGGGCTCATATCGAGATATACCGAAATATCGATATTTACGGGTTTTTTGCACTGGGCATGCGCGCATGTCGCGTGGTGCGCGCGCATTCGTCGGTGCGCGCGCATTCGGGGCCTATCTCTTCAGGAGGTAAATATCTCTCTCTGTGTCTCTCACACTCACTCTCTCCATCTCACCCTATTTAGTTCAGATAACAATAAAAAATGTATATTTCGCTGCTGTAATTTTACATTTGAGAAGAAACCTTTGACATGAAGTGACCACAGGTCATTTACCCTGTCATTGCACCCACCGCATGTCACTGGAAACCTAACATTAAATAGAAGACCTGAAGTGGAGCGGCGTGGAATAGAATGGAATGTAAATTTACTATGAACTGTTTCGGGTTTTGTGAAAATCCGCTCAGAAATCTAAGAAATAAATCCGTGTCGTGTTCTTTTTTTCCCAAATCATATACAGTACAGTATACTAGGGTCCGGCGATATATCGATATATCGCTAAAACCGATATAATTTTCATATCGATACGCCGATATAGGCATTTAAGAAATATCAATATATCACAAAATCGAATGCGCACACATGCGCAGTACGAAAAACCTGAAAATATCGATATTTTGAGCCCATCGATATATCTAAATCGGAAAATTTCCATATCGACGGACCCTACAGTATACAGTATTTTTTCTCTAATCTCACACAGACCAGTGAAGACGCTGCAGACTGTTGAGAAACGTGTTAGAGTAACTTGTGGCTGATCCTCTGTTTAAAGCCAGCCTCACAGCCCTACATTGCTGGCCAGGCAGCGAGGGAGGTCAGGTTACATTGAATCGAGACTTCTTCAACTTGAAAAATTAATTTCTTTTTTCACAAAACTTTCTTTTCTTAACTGGAGGTTAGATGGAGCAGGAAATTGGTGTGAAGAACAGGGAGAGTAAAGGGGAGGGAAGAGAAGGACAGACAGAAAGAAACATAATACAAATCACAGATCAGTGAATCAGGCACCATAGGGAAACAAGGCTGAGCGGCGTGGCTCTCACAAACTAAACAGATTAAACTCTCTCCTCTCTACCATGTGAGAATTACACACATCAACACACACACACACAGCCCAGCCACACACACACACACCAACAAACACAGCACAGCCACACATACACACACCAACAAACACTCACACACCAACAAACACACACACACACACACAGCCCAGCCACACACACACATACCAACACACAGCCAGGCACACACACACAGGATCATACCCTTCAGACTCCCGCATACCCTGTTTTACGTTGTGTTAAATCAAAGCCCAGTGTGCAGATCTAGCTTTATTATAAAGCTATAACTGGACGGTATAACACGGTACAAACCCTGTCTATCAGAGTAACTTGTGGCTGATCCTCTGTTTAAAGCCAGCCTCACAGCCCTACAGCAATGGCCAGGCAGCTGGGGAGGTCAGGTTACATTGAAGCGAGACTTCAACTTGAAAAACAATGATCTTAACTGGAGGTCAGCGTCAGGAACAGAGAGAGTAAAGGGGAGAGAGAGAGAAGAACAGACAGAAAGTCAGTCAGGCACCAAAACTGGGCGGCGGCGCTTTCAGTTACACACACACAGACATCAACACACATACCAACACACACCGACACACGAACACACACCGACACCAACACACACCGACACACCAACACACACTGACACACGAACACACACCGACACCAACACACACCGACACACAAACACACACTGACACCAACACACACCGACACCGACACACGAACACACACCGACACACCAACACACACTGACACACGAACACACACCGACACCAACACACACCGACACACAAACACACACTGACACCAACACACACCGACACCGACACACGAACACACACCGACACACGAACACACACCGACACGAACACACACCGACACACCAACACACACTGACACACGAACACACACCGACACCAACACACACCGACACACAAACACACACTGACACCGACACACGAACACACACCGACACACGAACACACACCGACACCAACACACGAACACACACCAACACACACCGACACGAACACACACCGACACCAACACACACCGACACCAACACACACCGACACACGAACACACACCAACACCAACACACACCGACACACCAACACACACCGACACACCAACACACACCGACACCAACACACACCGACACACGAACACACACCGACACACGAACACACACCGACACGAACACACACCGACACACGAACACACACCGACACCAACACACACCGACACACGAACACACACCGACACCAACACACACCGACACACGAACACACACCGACACCAGCACACACCGACACACGAACACACACCGACACCAGCACACACCGACACCAGCACACACCGACACCAGCACACACCGACACACGAGGACACACCGACACCAACACACACCGACACCAACACACACCAGCACACACCGACACACCAGCACACACCGACACCAGCACACACCGACACACGAACACACACCGACACACACCAACACACACCGACACACCAACACACACCGACACCAACACACACCGACACACGAACACACACCGACACACGAACACACACCAACACACACCGACACACGAACACACACCGACACACGAACACACACCGACACACGAACACACACCAACACACACTGACACACGAACACACACCGACACACGAACACACACCGACACACACCGACACACGGACACACACGAACACACACCGACACCAACACACACCGACACCAACACACACCGACACACGAACACACACCGACACACGAACACACACCGACACCAACACACACCGACACCAACACACCGACACCGACACGAACACACACCGACACACGAACACACACCGACACCAACACACACCGACACACGAGCACACACCGACACACCGACACCAGCACACACCGACACCAGCACACACCGACACACGAGCACACACCGACACCAGCACACACCGACACACGAGCACACACCGACACACCAGCACACACCGACACACCAGCACACACCGACACCAGCACACACCGACACACGAACACACACCGACACCAGCACACACACCGACACCAACACACACCGACACACGAACACACACCGACACCAGCACACACACCGACAGACGAACACACACCGACACACAAGCACACACCGACACACGAGCACACACCGACACACCGACACCAGCACACACCGACACACGAGCACACACCGACACACCAGCACACACCGACACACCAGCACACACCGACACCAGCACACACCGACACACACCGACACACGAACACACACCGACACCAGCACACACCGACACCAGCACACACACCGACACCAACACACACCGACACACGAACACACACCGACACCAGCACACACACCGACAGACGAACACACACCGACACACAAGCACACACCGACACACGAGCACACACCGACACACGAGCACACACCGACACACGAGCACACACCGACACACGAGCACACACCGACACACGAGCACACACCGACACACGAGCACACACCGACACACGAGCACACACCGACACACGAGCACACACCGACACACGAGCACACACCGACACACGAGCACACACCGACACACGAGCACACAAGAGACACACACCTCAAGACCCAGCACAGAGACTGCAATCGGCCGTGTCTGACAAGTCAACCACATTCTGAGCTTTTAAGAGCGGCGACTACCGACTAACTTGAATCTCATTGGTTGTGGTCCCTCTAGCCCTTCCCATCCTACACAGGATATAGCCACTTCCTGCTCCCCCACTTAATCACCCCACTCCTTCTAAGGCAAGTATGTCCTTTTTTAAATCATATAGATTTGTTTCTTTTAAAAGGGAATTAGATCTTTATTTAGGGAGAACGGGTCTATTAGGCTATGGGGAGCGGGCAGGGCAGTGGGATTGAATCGCTCTTTTCAAAGAGCCGGCACAGACTAGATGGGCCGAATGGCCTCCTTTTGTGCCGTAAAATTCTATGATTCTATGATTCTTAAACCTTCCCCAGTACCCACGCAAAAAAAACCAATCACCACACCCTGCAAAAAAAACCAATCACCACACCCTGCAAAAAAAACCTTCCACCGAGTTTGTGGAGACGACACTATGATGTGGGGGAGGGATGGGAGCAGGATGAAAGAGAATTGACTATATTTGTGGGCGAAACGCGGTAGGCACATCACACACAGCGGCGCCCCACAAACAGTCGCGGAAACGGGACCAGGGGAGAAAAGGGGAAAAGAGGATAAGGGGGGAAAGGTGGGGTGGGGTACACTCAGGGAGGCAGAGGGGGGAGAAAGGGAGGGAAAGGTGGGTGGGGTGGGGCAGATCGGGGAGAAAGGGGGGGAGTGAGAGAGAAAGTGGGGAAAGGGAGTGAGGGAATCTGTCCCTCTCTGTATGCACGGCCTGTGTATGTGGCTTTTTATTTGAGGCCCGTGAGTGTATATATATGTGCCTCCTTACTTCTCGCTCTGCATATGTATGTGTCTCCCCGCCCCATCTCTCTCTCTGTGTGTGTGAGGCCTGTGAGTGTCTCTCTCTCTGTGAGAATATCACAGGCTGTGGACAGCTGTCTCTCTCTGTGAGAGTACCACAGGCTGTAGACTGGTGTGTCTCTCTCTCCGAGTGTATCTCAGATTGTAGGTCTCTCTTGTACACATTGTCTCACTCTGTGGCTGTACAGAAATCCCTGTATTTGTGTGAATGTGTCATAGGCTTGTTAAATGGAATGGGCTGGTTGATGGATGGATGGACGGACGGATGGATGGATCAGGGAATGAATGGATGAGGCAATGAATGGATGAGGGAATGAATGGATGAGGGAATGAATGAATGAGGGAATTATAACACTTATCTGGTGTACAAGACATATGCAATATGGGAAGCCCAAACTACTAATTTACAAAGAGTTAAAGGATGGTGGCAATGTCCTGTTGCGGCCAGTCTCCCCAATTCCTTCGTCCACAGTCTGCAGATCATCCAGAACTGGGCAGATCGTGCCCTCTCCTGCACCAGGCTCCATGACCCCATCACCCCCATCATCGAGGCCGTAGGTGGTGGGCTTCATCTGGGTTATGGTGGGGAAAGGGAGGTGGGACATATGGGGGCAAAATATGTGCATGGTGTGGGCCTATACAGCCCCTTATCATGTCTTCAAGACATCTCAAAGCGTTTCGCAGAACATGCTGTCAATATACCTGTACTGTCAAGTATTTTGTGGGCAAAAGAAACAAAGTTTGTTGGAACTTGTCACATTATTTAGTAATGAGCATGGAAAAGGAATATCACTGATACAAAAATATATAATATCACAACTTCTTACCAAAACCCCCCAACATATACAACATAATACTCCTCTGGTCACAACAGCTCATTTTGTGATGTTTACAGTGATTTTGTGATAAACTGCTTAAAATTCAGACGCTGTGAATGAGCCTCAGCGAAATAATAATAATCCTTGCGTTTGCTATCGCACCTTATCATGTCGTTGAAACAGCTCAGTGTGCTTCACAGAATATATTGTAAAGTGGACTGGGTGTATAGTGTCGGTGAAATGGGTTCCTACTTACTGCTGGGTAAACAGGCATGGGGAGTAAGGAAATCTGCCTATGATGTTTCCCTGCTCAATAATCAAACCTGGCTTGAGAGGTGATTGCGCTGACCAATACACTACAGGCCTCCACATCTCCAGCGTTCGAGGAGTGAGCAATGATTAGACAAGCTGGGGATCTTCAGTCTTGAGGAGGAGGCGTCTGTCTCTCTCAGAGAAACCTTATAAGAGTGGATAAACATTTTAAATGCGATTCAACGAGTAAACCCAGAACAATACTTTGGGAACCACCAGGACGAGAGAACAAGTTACAAAGGCCGATTTCAGGACAGACACCAGGAATTTCTTTTTACACCGATCTTGTAATCTTATCACATTGTCAAAATATCTCAAAATGCTGTTGACGGGAGTTACTGTAACATACAATGTATTGTCTGACAAATGCATATTTTGTAGGCAAAGGGAGCAGCCAATTTGCACAGTGGAACTATCACATGAATGATTAATTTGGGGGGGGATTATGCCCAGACTCTGGGAAGCTCCTTTAGATACGTTAGTGTTATTACGCTTTATGCTTTTGCTTTAGTTAGGAAGGATGTCAGGACCTTGCGACACCAGGGACTTCAATTGTAGCGGAGAAGGTTGAAGGGAGACTTAATACAGGTGTTCAATATTATTAAGGTTTTTGATGGAATAAATAAGGAGAAACAATTTACTCTGGTGGGTGGGTCAGTAACCAGAGGATACTGATTTTAAACCGATTTTAAAAATTGACAAAAGAACCAGAGGGGAGACGAGGAAAAATCTTTTTTAACCGGATAGTTGTTGTGGTCTGGAATGCACGGCCTGAAAGAACGGTGGAGCAGATTCAATAGGAACTTTCAGAACGGTAAGGATAGATCCTTAAAAAGGAATAATTTACAGGGTGTGGGGTTGGAGGCGGGGGAGTGGGACTGGTTATGAGTTGCGGTGAGTCCACAAAAGAGACGTTTTGGCTGAGCTTTGCTCCAGTCCCGATATTCCTCCCTGGGGTGGGAGGACCTGTTGGTGGTTAATTTGGGAAAAAAAAGTTGGGGAACCACTGTATTAGATCAGCGAGGGAGGGAGGGCCAAGGGGGAGGGATTCAGGTAGAGAGTCCCAGAGTTTCGGGGTGTGGCGGCTGAAATTGCGGCCTCCGATGGTACAGCAGAGAGTAGGTGGGACAAGCTGGAACCAGTCGAGCGGAGGCAGCAGGTAGTGGACCAGGTTGACTGAGAAGCTTGGGGAGATGCCAGGGAGTGAAGGGATTTGAAGACAATAATCCCTTCGGCTCAGTCAGAACAGGAACCAAAATTCAGTGATTTCAAGAGGGTCCCGTTAAGCTCTCAGTTTACTCTCAACCGGACAGATTACCAGCGGTTCGGAGTTTCTCCCACCGTCAAGAAACCAGGGGCAGAAATAAGGGTAGATTGCCTCTGTGAAGGAATCAGTGAAAGTGTGGAGATGAGACATGTTGTCAGCGTTGTAGAACGACACCTTCCCTCCCTCGTAGTCCAGGAGCACTCCCACCTTCCTGGGCTTCACCTCCACGGTCAGGCGGATCCAGGGGTTGTCACGGGCCCAATAATTGTTCCCGTTTCTGAGGATCACAGTCCAGATTCCGTTCCCTGGTGATAGTGTGACCTCCGCTGTCCTCTCCATGGACCCTCTGACCACCCCCAAGCTCCACTCAATCTTGCTGCCCACCTGCACCTCCCAGTAACGCTTCCCTGATGTGAAGCTCTCAGATCCCACGACACTGGCCCAGTAACTAAACCTCTTCGGGGAGTAAGGGAGCAGCTGATCTTTCTCTCCGGCTGAAACGCTGGTCAGGTCCTCAGACACCACAAGCTTGTTATGGGCCGTGTCAGGATCCAGTCTGACTTTAACTAGAGCCAAAATCACATCATTAATTTGACAATAATTATTATTAAATTTAAAAAAATACCTAATGCATAATCCATTATACACAAGAAATTGGTCACTAAATGCACAACTGTTTGTGGGGCACTGCTGGGTTGACTGCTGCGTTTCGTCTACAAAATATACAGTCACTACACTTTACAGTGTATTCTGTGAAGCGCTTTGAATAATCAAAATTATATAATAAATAATAATCCTTGCATTTGATATTGTGCTTTTCACATCTTATCAACGTCCCAAAGCGCTTCACAGAATATACTGTAAAGTGAAGTGACTGTATATGTTTGTGGGCGATTCGCGGCAGCCAATTGCGCACAGCAGCGTCCCCCACAAACAGCCGTGGATTGAAATGACCAATTTTATTATTGTGGTTTTTGTTTGACGGATTATTATTAGGCGTGTGGAGTAAGGAAACTTGCCCAAGGTTTCGTCCTGACCTGCCTGGATTCGAACACAGGTCTCCCCAGCTTGGTCTCCCCAGCTTGCAAGACAAGTGCTCTAACCACTGAGCCACAGGAGCTCCACAATAATATCTCCATGTCTTCGAGACGCCTCAAATGGATTCACAGAAGACCCTCCTCAAACACTGGTGGATTGAGTTGAGTGACCCATTTATTTTTTCTTTCCTTCATTCATTCTGAATCCAATCTCACAGGACAAAAGGTGATCAAAAGGCGTCCTTTATCTCAAGGCGACTGGATGGTCTGCCAGGACACCAGGAGAGAGAGAAACTCCCTTCTCTTTTTGAATAGCGCCGCGGGAGATCTTTAACATCTACCTGGACAGGCAGACGGGATCTCGGTTTAATGTTTCATCCAAAGGACGGTGTCTCCGACAATCCATCACCCCCCACCCAGTGCTGCACTGGAGCAGTTTAGACTGTGATCCCAAGTCCCGTCGTGGAGCCTTGACCTCATAACCGTCTGATTCAAGAGGCCGACACTGAGCCAGGCTCACACGCTAAGATGGGGAGGGGGGTGTTGTTTGCAAACGGCGCACAAGACAGCAAACAAGACAAGGACGGATTCAAGCACATGGGCTGAGCTGTAGCAAATGGAGTTTAACGGAAGGAGAGGTATTACTGTAATTAGGCTGCAGTGATTTTGTTTGAGGTAAAAGGTCTCTTACCTGCATAGACAAACATCCTTTCCGACTCTGTAACAAAAGTCAAACAAACAGCCAATAAGGGCTTTGGTGGTGACTAATAAGAAGGCAGATAATAATAATTATAGTAATATTCCCGAATTGTAGCGACTGATAGATTTCTCATTTATTAAGTGTTTTAAGGGATATGGGGATTATGCAGGAAGCCATGATTGAATGGCGGGACAGGCTCGATGGGCTGAATCTGCTCCTACTTCTTATGCTCTTATGATATGGCGCCTTAACATGTCTTCCAAAGACTTCAAAGCGGTTCATAGAATGTATTTACAAGTGAATTGACCATATATTTTATGCAAAATGTGACTGCAAATTGCGCACAGCTGTGTCCCACAAACAGTCATAAATTGAGTGACCAAAATTATTATTATTGGTTTTTTTAAGGGATAATTATCCTTGCCAACTGACTAACAAACGGGTTCCTACTTACTGTTGGTAAACAGAGTCATGCGGAATAAGGAAATCTGCCTGATGTTGTGCCCTGCCCAGGAATCTAGCTTGCGAGATCAGTGATCTAACCACTAAACTATACCATGAGAGTAGAGATTGAGAGGCAGAGACTGATCAGAGCCTCAGAGGTAGAGACTGATACAGACATGCTGGTAAATCAGGCGACATTGTATGTGTGACAGGAGCTTGCAGCCCCCAATGGTCCCATCGGGCCCTCCTTTCCCTCCACCCCTCCCCGATCCTGACCCCAGCTCAGGTCTGAAACATTGACCCTCCAGCGCCTTGGTACGTCCAACTGATGTGAAAGGCGCCATCCAAATGTAATTTTGTTATTGTAACTTACCGAGTTCTTTTTTAAGATCTGTTGGGTAAAAAGAAAGTAAAATGTGTATTAATCACATGGCTTCCATTTCCAACTACAATGTGTGAAATCCTCTGCTGGTAAATTGGGAGCCAGCTACTGTACACAGAACCACAATATAATTATGGGCACATTAATAGAACAATAATAATCCTTGCATTTGAAACATCACCTTATCACATCATTGAGACATCTCAAAACGCTTCATAGGATATTCTTCCAAATGAATTGACTGCATTTTGTGGAGGAAAAGTGGCAGCCAATTGTCCCAATTAATTATTTTATTTAGTAAAGGGATTATTACCTCGGGAAAAGTGATCCGCCAATTGACTTATAATTGGGTTTCTGCTTACTATTAGGCAAACGGAGGCGTGTGGTGTAAGGAAACTTGCCCTTAAAGGTGTTGCCCTTCCTGGGAATCGAACCCAGGTCCTCCCGCTTGCGAGGCGAGTACTCTAACCACTGCACTATGGGACTTCGTAATTGTAGGCAGGTGTGAATCCCAAAATGGGCTTCCGGAATAACACAGAGGTAGGGATCTGCCCGGAATGGTTGGGATTCCAGGATTCGGATTGGAACGTACCTTCGGTTTGCTTGTATTTCTTCCAAAAGAAGAACAAGATTGCACCCATTGCGGCCAGGAAAATGAAGAATAACAAACTAAGGACCAGCAGCAGAGACACACTGGGGCAAAGATCATCTGGAAGCAAAAATAATAATCTGGATTAGTTTTGGAATCCTTGCATTTGATATTGCGTTTCATCAGGTCTTCGAGACGTCTCAAGATGCTGCACAGAGTAGAAGACCAGCACAGAGTAGACAATAAAGTATTTTGTAGGCAAAACGCAGCAGCTAATTATGACCAGTAGGGTCCCACAAACAGTCGTGACCAAATTATCATTTATTTCTGAGGGGATTATGAAAATAAAACAAAGAGGAGGAGCTTGACATGTGCTTGGAAGGAGGCGAGGGAGGGAACGAGAGGCTCTGGGTTAGATTTCCAGAGGATGGAGACAGAGTGGCTGAAGGCGTGACTGCTGCTGGTGAGGCAGGGAGGGTGGGGGACGTGGAACAGGCACGAGCAGGCTTGAGGGAGCAGACATTTTGCAGGTTACAGAGGTAGGGAGGAGCGAGGCTGTGGAGGGCTTTAAAGATGAGGATGAGGATCTTGAACTGGTCCAGTATCACATGTGGACTGACCTGCGATCTGGATTTTTCCTTCCGTTTGTTTCTTGGTTAAACTATTGATGAACAGACACTTGAACTTGTTGCTGGAATCTTTTGTGACAATCAGGGAGGTTTGGACCTTGATGAAACCTTCGGGAGACGTTTCTGATTTGGTTTGTGCTGTCAGTTTTCGCTCGTTCCCATCCACCCACAAGACCTCGGGCTCAGGAATCCATCCCTCAGACTCGCACACCAGTTTAAGCCCATTCCCTTCATATCCTTCCATGCGAATCCAAGGCTGACTGCCAAAAACTGGGTGCACAGAGGGAACACCACGTGAACAACAACAACAAATTACATTTATAGAGTGCCTTTCACGTCGGGAGGACGTCCCAAGGCGCTGCACAGGAGGCGTGTGTACATTTGTAAACAGCAGCGAAAAACAACAACAGCAACTTTTGAACTAAGAACTTGCTGACGTAAGAAGACCAAGGTCTGTCCGGTTCACCTTCCACCATCCTGGCACTCGCTTGATATGTGGTATTCCGAGATATTGTTTGCTAACAGAAATCTATCTAACTTGTTCTTGAAAGAATTACTGGTTCCCTTACAAATTATCTTCAATCTGTGTCCTCTAGATACTGACCGACCCATCAAAGGAAACAGTTATGTACTCTTATCAAAATCCCACTTAACATGTGCGTTTCAAGTCCAGGGTATGTAACCTAACATGTTTCTTATACAGTCTGAAGATGGAATTCAACCCTTTCAATTACATTAATAATAATCCTTGCATTTGAGATAGCGCTTTGTTATGTCTTCTGTGTCTCGAGACGTCTCAAAGCGCTTCAAAGAATATACAGTAAATATACTGAATTCACTGTACATTTTCGGGGCAACATGCAGCAGCCAAGTGCACACTTTACCGCCTGGAAAGTGATCTGCCAATCGAATAAGGAGTAAGGAAACATACCGAACATTTTGTGCTTCCCAAGAATCGAAACCCAGGTCCTCCCACTTGTGAGACGGGAGCTCTAACCACTGAGCTACGGGACTCCATAATGTTACCTACCCTGGACTTGTAATTCTACTTTTGTCTCTTCATGCGATGGCTGGTCCTCGATGAAACAGGTGTACTCTCCTGTATCTGACCGCCTCAAGTCTTTGAGTTTGAGAGACATATTGCCGTTGATAAACTCCTCTGTAAACAGTTGTGTTCTGCCCGTGTAGGTTATATCTTGTTTGATTGTATTAGTGTGTCCGTCTTGGAAGAGGTGCACAGGGCTGGCAAAGTTTGTTCTGAACCATCTCACCTCCACTCTCTGCAGTGGTAACCCCACGGAACACTTACAGTCCATGACAACGTCCGAGCCAACAAAGCCTTGGACAGGCTGAGCGGGGCCTGTGACTGTGAATTTCTCATCTAAATGGATTAAACAACGGAAATAGTCAGGATTTTCTGAATCACACACTGTCTCATCCAACAATAATAATAATAACCGAGAGGGCAAAACTTTAGGCAACTTTCCTTACCCCATACACCTCTGTTTGCTTGGCAGTGAGTACAAACCCGGTTGTTAGTCGATTGGCACTTTTCCCTCACAAATAAATACTGATAATTTGGTCACTCAATCCACGACTGTAGGACACAGCTGTGCGCAATTGGCTGCCATGTTTCTCCCACTAAATATACAGTCAATTCATTTTACAATAATATTCTGCAAAGTGTTTTGAGATACCTCATTGATGTGATACGGCGGTGTATCGAATGAAGGTTGTGGGTTCAGTTCACAAACTTCTGACTTGGAGGTGAGAGTGCGACTAATGACATTGCGTGAGTCATAATAATCACTCAAGAAATGAAACAACAATAAATTGCTTATTTCAATCCACGCCGTTTGTGGGCAACTGCTGTGCGCAATTGGCTGCCGCAAAATATACAGTCAGTTCACTTCTGTGAAGCGCTTTGGGACGTCCAGAAGACATGATAAGCCCTTGATCCATCGACACAAACGCTCTTAGCACCTCAAGCGTTGGAATTGCTCAATAAATATACAGTCGCTTCACTTTACAGTGTATTATGTGAAACTCTGAGTCTTAACCACATGATAAGTCATTTGCATTTGTTATAGCGCTTTTCACGGGCTGGATACATCGCAAAGATCTTCAAAGGATGTACAGTATGTACTGTAAAGTTTTGAAGGAGAAATGTGGCAGCCAATTCCACAAACTGGCGTGGATTGAGTCATTATTATTTGGGGGGGATTTTTTAAAAAGGGATTATTACCCGCCAATCGACTAACAACTGGGTTACTATTTACTGCGTGCAGAAGGTAAACAGAGGCGTGTGGATTGCCCCATCTGGGAATCGAACCCAGGAATCAAACCTGGGTCCTCTCACTTGAGAGGCTAAAAACAACCACAACTAAATTACATTTGTATAGCTCGTTGTATTTTGTATTTCATGTCGGGAGGACGCCCCAAGGTGCCGGATAGACAGTGTTTTGGACCCGAGCTGGTGTTAGGATCGGGGAGGGTGGAAGGAAGAGGGCTGATTGATGGCAAGGTCGAAGAGGAGGGTCTTGAAGGAGGCTAGGGAGGGGGCGAGGTGGAGGAATTGCTAAGGACTTCACAATGATATAAAGGGAAAACATACCCCATGAGAGGACGCCAGACAGGGAGAAAATCAGAAAGGAATTTGTGTTTTTAACTTGTGTTTTTTAAACGAAAATCTACGTGATAAAATATTTTCTCTTACCAGATTGTGAGAGGCAAAGTGCAAAGCAAAGTATACGAATAAGATATTTCCAGACCATTCCACCAGACCTTCATAAAGTAAATTAGAACTGGTTAGAACACAGCAAAGGTGATTAGAGGCAGATATGAGTGATATTGAGTACATTTAAACATCTTTCAGTGACATTTATAATCATACAGTAAAATTCACATCAGTTATATCCATCAGGACCATAACATTCATAATAATAATAATAATGCTTATTATTATTTGATATGGTGGATTATCATTTCTTTGAGATGTCTGACAGAGCTTCACAAAGCTTTATTCTGTGTAATATAAATTGACTGCGTGTTTTGGGGGGCGAAACGCCGCAGCTAATTGCACGCAGCAGTGTCCCACAATCAGTCGTAGATTGAGTGACAATCATTCTTATTATTTCTTTATTTTTGAAGGAATTAGGATCCGCAGAAAAGCAATCCGCCAATCGGCCAATAACCGGGCTCCTAACTGCTGGTAAACAGGGGTGTGTGGAGTAAAGAAACTTACCTAATGTTTCTCCCCACCCAGGAATCCAACCTGTGGTTGTCTAACCACTACTACAGGACTTTGATAATGACTTATGTGAAGTCTGAGTCGTAGATAAACTGTGTCATTCGTATCAAATCTGATTTAACCAATAATCCACACTGCGCTTGTGTCATTCACTGCAGCCGGCAAACGCACATGTGGTGACAGGTTAAGACGAAATTTCTAACGATTCAACAACAAAAACAACGAATGTTCAAGTAACACAATGAAAAAGAATATTAAAAAAACAATAAATTCATGTTATTTGCCTTATTCCTAAGAGAGAAGCGACAGCGTGGTTGGTTGATGCAATTGGGTCCTAGCGCCAAACACTAGTGTTGGTGGTAAAACCCGTGGATTCGCAAAATTCACGGCCGCGGTTGGCAAAGTTGTCGCAGAGAGGAAACCGCGTTTACTTGAAGTCCGTGGTGGCCGAGACGGCGGTTGGGGCGGGATGGCTTGTGGGTCAAATGTAAGGATTATTGTAAGTCAGCGAATAGCCAACAGCAGATCCTCAAGGCAGTTCTAAAGGAATCTCTTCCCACAGAGGCTGAGAAACACAACATCAGCGGCTGGTTGAAGCAAAAAAGGTGTTTTGTGGAGGAAAAGACCAACTATACAGACAGAAGTTGCTGGGAAAACTCAGCAGGTCAGGCAGCATCCATCTCCCTCCCTCAGCCCTCAGCCTCAGACCATATTTCCCTCTCTCTCAGCTCATCTCCCTCTCTCAGCTCCCCTCTCTGCCTCCCCCCCCTGTCAGCCCCTCTTTCCCTCTCACTCCCTCTCTCTGCTCCTCTGCCTCTCTCTCCCCCTCCCTTCCTACAGCTCAGGGCAGAGCTATTGGAAAGTGAGTGTAGAGCAGAGGGAGCCACAGTTGATCTGTGACTCTCCAGGGCAGCCAGGCTGACAGTCTACATCACAAGCAACTTCACAATAATCCTTACAGTTTTCTTAAACTTAGAAGCAGAAATATAACAGGGAATTTCCCACAGAGAGAGACACACAGAGATCTGACCTTGTGGACGCATTAACTTGACACACAGAGAGGATCTGTTAGTAAAACATTAAAACACTCAGGCTATAATGTAAACCAGCCTCAATTTTCCTCTGGTCAACTGTACAAAATGACTGGAAAGTCTATCTCTCTTACCTTTCTCTGCAGTCAGGAACAAGTGGTTTCAAAGTACTGCCTAAAGTGGAGTGGGTGAAACAAGGAAGAAGATTAGTTTCACTTTCATTGAGAATTTTTTAAAAATCAGCAGAAATGCAAGATTGGGGGTCACCGTATATCTTGGGGGTTTGACGGGTTCTGGAATCCCATCACTCGCTTAATATTTCATAAACTGCAACAATAAATTGTATCTGTGTATTTATTGTGGAGTCCTGTAGCTCAGTGGTTAGAGCACTCGCCTTACAGGTGGGAGACCTGGGTTCGATTCCAGGCAGGGTGAAACCTTGGGCAAATTTCGTGACTCTATAGGCCTGATAATAATCCCTCAAATAACCCAATACGGTCACCCCTTGCCGAACGCGACTTTCTCGAGTGCGAGTTTGACTAAACGCGAAGAAATAAATGTGGCACTTTTTTGCGGAATGCGAGTAAAATTTGGCTGCCCCCCAACACTTCCAGGACCAAAGGTAAAATAATGTCGCCAAGCTGTGGTAGTGTGAGCTGCTGTTTTATTGTCTGCAGTGAGTCAGTGAGAGTGACGAGCGGGGAGAGCGGGCCAGCGTAGCCCGCCTCAGTACGCACCTTGTGTTGGTCGGGTGTGGATGTGTCTGGAGGCTTGAGGTTGGACAGCCTGTGGATGGATTCCCCCAACCCCTTTTTTAACCATTACTTATTAAGCTTACCCAACGAGATTTTACCGAGTGCGATGTTTTCCAGGAACGTAACCCCCCGCGTTGGGCGAGGGTCTACTGTAATAATAATTTGGTCATTTCAATCCACGGCTGTTTGTGGGACACTGTGGCGAGCAATTGTCTGCCGCGCTACACCCACAAGTTTACAGCCAATTCACTTTACAGTATATTCCGTGGAGCGCTTTGAGACGTCTCACGGACAGATATTAAATACAAGGTTTGATATTATTGATGTGTTAGGTGCAGGTTGACCAGAGCCTAGGCTTGCAGACTCCAGAGTGTGAGTTGGGGGGTAACTGCTGATGTCTAACCAGCTGAAACAGCATTGATATCACTGTCAGGCAAGCTTTCCCACTGTCTGTCCAGCTCGGACCACTCTATCCATTAGGGCTTTGGCTGCAGAGTTAACAGGAGCCGAGTGGGATGATTCCCTGCCCCCCCCCCCCCCCAGTCACTGGTCTGCCCTTCCAGGTCCTCCTGATGAGCCAGGCCGGGGTGGGTTTTCACCGCCAGTGCCCTGGAATACTGCGGACCTGCCTGGCTCAGCAACCAGAGCCCAGGACCCACCATTGAAGGGTAGACTTGTTTCTGACATCTGCTGCCAGTCAACCCTGCTCACCTCCAACCAAGGAGGATCAGCTCATCTACACTGTAACATCATCCCCTAGCGGCAGTCAAGTGGTACTGCAGGTTTCTAGCTTTGAGTTGAACAGCATCTGGAACTCACAGAACAACAACAAATGACATGTCTCGAGCGCCTTTCCCATCAGGAGGACATCCCAAGGCGCTGAACAGTCAGGTCACAACCCAAGCCAAGGGTGAGGGGCAGGGTGGGGGGGAAGGGAGGGCAGCAGTTAGGAGGGGACACACGTCCACTCAATGTGAAACGTGTGATATCAAATGCAAGCTTTATTGTTTTATTACAGATTATCCCGTGGAAAAAATGTGACAAAAGATGTTGTACTTTGAGTTGTACTGTATAAATTAATATATAATAATAATTCCTTGCATTTCACGTCTTCTAGACGTCTCAAAGCGCTTCACGGAATATACTGTAAAGTGAATTGACCGTATACAGGTATCCCGCCCCAACCGCGGCCTCGTCAACCACGAAACTCATGCGTCCACGGTTTGCTAAATGCGACAGCCTTCGCATTGTTCAACCTTCGCAAAAACGTTTTGCGCGGCCGCGATTTAAATCCGTGGGTTTAAATTTTCACGTTTCACTCCCCCAAACAAGGGACCGCATTCATCCGCGTGTCGGCGTGTAATCATCCGCTCCGCGTTTCCCACCTATATTTACTACCCCACGTGGTCTAGCCGCACTCGTGGATCTACAGGTACTGTGTGTGTGCGAACAGCTAGCGTATATAGCACTAGGACCCAGTTGCCACGTTGCAATCAATCAGCGACAACGCTTCTCTCTTAGTATTAAGGTAAATCTCCGTTGATTTCTCTCTCTCTCTTTCTCTCTGTGTCTGCAGATCCTGGCAGTCAAAGCGCCCAAACTTACTCCCCTTATCCCCGTGTATGTTATAACTGTTATGTGTTTTTTTTTGTGTTTAGTTCACAGGATATACAGTAAAGTGGTTTGTGGCAAGTATGCACAGGAGTAAGGAAACTTGCCCAAGGTTTCGCCCTGACCTGCCTAAATTCGAACACAGGTCTCACGCTCGGAAGGCGTTTATGTGGAAGACGTTTATGTGGCTCAGTGGCTCTAGCCACTGAGCCACATAAACAATGCAGACTGCCCCTAAGAAACACAATGTTTTTAGGTTTTTAAATCATTATTCAACACTCAACTCCACTAATTTACTCGAGACTGTATCGAGAAAAAGATTCAGACCCGATTTTCGGAATACTTGTGAAGGTCTGAAAAGGTGGTGGAGGCCGTTTCGATAACAACTTTTTAAAAGAGAGTAGATGTTTATTTGGGGAGGACGGATTATGAGGAGAGAGCTCATAATTCAAGAAAAAGTTTGATATTGCCTCACAGAGTTTGTGAAGTGTTCTGATAAGAGATTTTCAGCGTGTGTGTTTGTATGATGGCTATGTGGATGTGCTCCTGATGTGAAAGGCGCTCTATAAGTTTAATTTTATTATGGTGAGCTCAACTGTACCAAATGACTGGAAAGTCTATCTCTCTTACCTTTCTCTGCAGTCAGGAACAAGTGGTTTCAAAGCACAGCCTAAAATGGCGTGGGTGAAACATGGAAGAAGATTAGTTTCACTTCCATTGAGAATTTTTTTTAAATCAGCAGAAATGCAAGATTGGGGGTCACCGTATATCTTGGGGGTTTGACGGGTTCTGGAATCCCATCACTCGCTTAATATTTCATAAACTGCAACAATAAATTGTATCTGTGTATTTATTGTGGAGTCCTGTAGCTCAGTGGTTAGAGCACTCGCCTTACAGGTGAGAGACCTGGGTTCGATTCCAGGCAGGGTGAAACCTTGGGCAAATTTCGTGACTCTATAGGCCTGATAATAATCCCTCAAATAACCCAATACGGTCACCCCTTGCCGAACGCGACTTTCTTGAGTGCGAGTTTGACTAAACGCGAAGAAATAAATGTGGCACTTTTTTGCGGAATGCGAGTAAAATTTGCGTCTACGCGCTGGCTGCCCCCCAACACTTCCAGGACCAAAGGTAAAATAATGTCGCCAAGCTGTGGTAGTGTGAGCTGCTGTTTTATTGTCTGCAGTGAGTCAGTGAGAGTGACGAGCGGGGAGAGCGGGCCAGCGTAGCCCGCCTCAGTACGCACAGTACCTCAGTTTAATTTTATTATGGTGAGAGGGCTGTGTGTGTGTGAGGACTGTGTGTGTGTGTGTGTGTGTGAGGGCTGTGTGTGTGCGCGTGAGAGAGAGCTGTGTGTGTGTGAGGGCTGTGTGTATGTGAGGGCTGTGGATGGCTGTGTGTGATCCTGGGCTCATTGGGTGTGTCACTGAGCTTCACGTCTGGAACTGGGCTGATATCTAAGTCAGAGTTGACGAACAGTGTGAACGGACTTGTTATCTGAGCTCCAGCGCAGCCGGCTCCCAGTCTCACTCGCCTCTGGAAACCCTCATTTTTTCACTGGGTTAGAAAGTAGTGAGATGGAAAGAGAGAGAGAGAGAGAGAGAGAGACATTGCTCGGTCTAACAGTGACAAGTACACTGGCCACAGAAATCAGAAACAGGATTAGCAACATTGAATTGGCTTTTATTAGAGGAGAATCTTCTTCGATGAAAAGGTAAACAGGTAAGAGTCAGAAATTGTTTCCTGAAGTGTCAAATTTTGATTTGAAAAAAATCAAACTGCGTTTCCCGGCTCGACTTACGGCAACTCCCTCAATTCTACCCTTCCCAAGCCACAGATCATCCGAAACTCTGCGGCCGTGTCCTCTCCCGCACCCAATTCCGCGATCCCATTTACTCCCACCCTCGCACGGCTCCCTTTCCGTTCCTCAGAGGATCAAATACAAGATCCTCGTTCTCACTTTCAAAGCCCTCCATTGCCTTGCCCCCTCCTACCCTCTCTGACCCCTTTATCAATCTGTCCACCTCCGCCGTTCAGCCTGCTCCATGTCTCCTGCCCTACCGTCTGGCACAGGGATCTCAGCCTCTCTCCCCCGCGCTCTGAACTCCATTCCACGATTCCTTCACCTCGCTCGCCCACTGGCCTCCTTCAAGACCAGTGTCTCACCATTGTCCTCTTCGACTGTGCACTCGGTCGCCATCCTACCTCGCTGTATCCTCCCTTGTACCAACCCTGTTTTATTTTGAACACTGTAGATGTTTGTAGAATTTTTGGGACGTCCACTTTAAAGATTGCACCATGTGTGCTGGTGCACCCTGTTAAGACATCATTGCTGCTCTCGGAAGGCACCGCGATGTATAGCGTACGCACACATGTTTACAGTTTCTAGTTGAAATACTGAGAACTGGAGGCAAGTGATAGGGGAAGGGAGTCTGACTAAATACATCAATAAATGTGAGGAGGATATTGAGAGTATGACGACTTGAGTGGTAGTGACAAGATAAGCCAGGGCCGCGTTATCAGGAGTTAGCTGGAGATAAATAATAATGATAATAATTTGTGGAGTCCTACAGCTCAGTGGCTGGAGAACTTGCCTTACAAAAACAGCAGAGCGGGTTATTTTTTCGAGGGGGGAGAGTTTGGAAAGGGTTAGCGTGCAGAGGGAACTTGGGTGTCCTTGTACACCAAACACAGAAAGTTAGTATGAGCAGGCAGTTAGGAAGGCTAACGGTATGCTGGCTTTCATTGTGAAAGGGTTAGAGTATAAGAGTAGGGAAGTCTTGCTGCAGCTGTATAGGGCCCTGGTGGGACCACACCTGGAATACTGTGTGCAGTGTTGGTCTCCTTATTTAAGAAAGGATGCACTTGTCTTGGAGGGAGTGCAGCGTAGATTTACTAGGTTAGTACCTGGAATGAGGGGGGTGAGTTATGACTATAGGATGATTAATTTGGGCCTATATTCTCTGGAATATAGAAGAATTAGAGAGGATCTTATGGAAACCTAGAAGATTATTAAGGGGCACGACAAAGTAGACAGTGGGAGACTGTTTCCCCTGGTTGGAGAATCTAAAACCAGGGGTCACAGTCATAACTGAGTTGAGAAAAACTCAGAGGGTGGTGAATGGATGGAATTCTTTACCCCAAAGTTGATGCTGTTGATGCTCAGTCCTTGAACATATTCAAGGCTGAGATTGATATATTTCTTATTTATAAAGGGATTAAGGAGTATGGGGATAAGGCAGGTAGATGGAGTTAGAGTAGAATATCAGCCATGATTGAATGGCGGGGCAGGCTCGATGGACTGAATGGCTCCTATTTCTTATGTTCTTATTTTCTTACAAGCATGAGACTTGTGTTCGAATCCAGGCTGGGCAAAACCCTCAAAAACACACACACACACACACACACACACACACACACACACACAGAGAGAGCCCTCACACACACAGAACTCACACAATAATAAAATTAAACTTATAGAGCGCCTTTCACATCAGGAGCACATCCACATCCACACAGCCATCATACAAACACACACGCTGAAAATCTCTTATCAGAACACTTCACAAACTCTGTGAGGCAATATTAAACTTTTTCTTGAATTATGAGCTCTCTCCTCATAACCCGTCCTCCCCAAATAAACATCTACTCTCTTTTAAAAAGTTGTTATCGAATCGGCCTCCACCACCTTTTCAGATCTTCACAAATATTCCGAAAATCGGGTCTGAATCTTTTTCTCGATACAGTCTCGAGTAAATTAGTGGAGTTGAGTGTTGAATAATGATTTAAAAATGAAAAACATTGTGTTTCTTAGGGGCAGTCTGCATTGTTTATGTGGCTCAGTGGTTAGAGCCACTCGCTTTCCAAGCGTGAGACCTGTGTTCGAATTCAGGCAGGTCAGGGCGAAACCTTGGACTAGTTTCCTTACTCCAGACGCCTATTAATACTCCCTCAAAAAAACATATAATAAATTGGTTATTCCACGACTGTTTGTGAGGCATTGCTGTGCGCAATTGACTGCTGCGTTTCACCCACAAATATGCAGTCAACTCACTTTACAGTACACTCTGTGAAGCGCTTTCAGACGTCTAGAAGATGTG
Source organism: Hydrolagus colliei (assembly GCA_035084275.1). NCBI lineage: Eukaryota > Metazoa > Chordata > Chondrichthyes > Chimaeriformes > Chimaeridae > Hydrolagus > Hydrolagus colliei. The sequence goes on along the minus strand of CM068771.1, from coordinate 5,362,802 downwards.
AAAAGCGCTGTATCAAACACAAAGATTATTATAATCCTGATGATTGTCAAATGTGAGATGCTTGACAGGGAAATATGGGAAATAAAATAGGAGTGATTTTTTTTTCCTCATCAACCTCAGGGCAGGACTAGGCCAAGCCCTCGTTGTCATAGTTAAACATACCAGTATTAGAAAAGGAAAGGGAATTTCTTCTGGCTTGTCTGTAAAGCAAAGTACTGTATATGTTCTAAGGGCACCAGTTCATTATTAGTTATGTGTAATATTTTTATTAATTGTTTGACTGCAAATCTCCATGTGGACTCATCAAATTCTTCATGCGGTAACTTGTTCTGATCTCATTGTGAAGGTCCTAGAAGATGATCTGGAAACCCTGCATTCAGGTCCTGTGGCTTGCGCTCCCCCTCTCATTGGCTGGTAAGGAAACACGTTGTATCACGGGGGGTTAACTTCCATAAGTATGTGTTTGACGCTCAACTCAACCTTTCCACCTCCAGCTGTGACCCCCCTCCATTCCCGATGTTCTGTCGGCTTGTCTCTGTCGGACAATAAGAACGCAATTTTTCTCCAGTTAAAACGTCAACAAAATGGAAGCCATACTCTTTGGTTACCGTTGACGTTCCTCGTCCTATGGTTCCAACCTCCTCAACCTACCCGACCTATCCATAAAGCGCTATGAGCTTATTCACAATTTAGGCATCAGATTCCATCCCCAGATATCCTTCCTCCACTATATCCGGTCCCTGACCGGCATCGGCTATGCCTGGAGCCCGGCTACGATGGTAGCAAATGCAATAGAGCTGGGCTTGTACCTGTACCCAGTGTTCAGAATGATGAGTCTGCCTCGGAACGCCCCACGCAGCTGGAGCACGTATACCTGTCGCACATCGAGAGATTCATATCTCACAATATCACAGACCAGCACACAATCAACCAATGTTCTGTGTGTGAGAGTTAGTGAGGAGCATCAGAGAGGGCGAGGGCTTGGATAGAGGGTCAGACATGTCTGGTGGAACGCTTCGTCACAAGTCTTGCCCGACAGCAACATTAAAATGAAACTTGTGTAGCACCTTGCCCCTCCCATGTCTCTGCCCTTCCTCTCCACCCCCATTCATTGGAACTCCATCCCAGTCACTCCCTCCCTTTACCTCCTTCAAGGCACGTCTCAAGATTCTCCACTCCAGCCAAGCGTTTGGACGCATTCTTGTACACCATGCACTCCACCTTGCCTTTCACCGACCACCTCACCCCCACCTCCTATGTAGGGTCAAATCCTTGACCATCCAGCACCTTGGGATGTCCTTGTGATGTGAAAGAGACTATGCAAATGTAATTTGGGATAGTTTCTTGAACTCCCTCATGAAATTTGTTATATAAGAAAGACTTTAAATATTGTCATAGACTCGATGAGAATTGCATTGTTGTTTCTGTGTCCGTAAGTCAGCGCTAAGTACACATTGGCTTCAGGTGAATTTACTGCCAATGTCTCCAATTGGGAAACATCACTTGATTGGCTAACCTGACCAGGCAGTATTCGAGGTTTGCTGAAGTTTCTCTGACAGGTTACAACATGAGCGACTGTCGATTGACATGGTTTATTCGAGTCGGTTTGATTCTGAAAATCCTAACCCGATCCATTGTTTCTCAAACAGAGAGATTCACAGTCAGCGGCCCTGCCCAGCCTGTCACAGCCACTGTCGGCTCGGATGTTGTCCTGGACTGTAAGTGTTCCACACACCTGTCACTAGAGGCCGTGGAGGTGAGATGGTTCAGGTCGAGATTCGACTCCCCTGTGCACTTATTCAGCGAGGGACGGGATCAGCCACATGAGCAGGATCCAGCCTACAGACGCAGAACACAACTGATGGTAGAGGAGATTGTGAATGGCAATGTGGCTCTCACACTGTACGATGCGCAAGTGTCAGATAACGGAACCTATACATGTTTCATTGACAACAAGGACTGGCATGAAGATGCACAGATACAATTGCAGATTATCGGTCAGTGACGTTCACCTCTTTTTCTTACGTCTAACATTCCCTCATTAATTCTTAAGTTATCTTCTACAACAAATCGTAACCGATTGTTTTTACATGGTTGTAATCGCTTCAGAGTTTTGCAAACACAGTAACTATTCAGTCCCTTCAAGCCTGTTCTGCCATTTTATAAGATCATAGCTGATTTGTACCTCAAGCAGAGCTGCCAACCAGTATGTTTTTGCCGTATTTAGTACGGTAAATTGAAGTAAATACGGCAATACAATTTTTCTTGTTAAAATACATTTTTTGGAAAATCCGAAATGTTCCATGCTCTGTCTGTCGCTCCTCTCTGTCTTTCTCTTTCTCAGTCTCTCTGTGTCTCTCTCTGTATCTCTCTCTCTCCCTCTCTCTGTCTGTGTCTCTTTCCCTCTCTCTGTCTGTCTCAGTCGCGCTCTCTCTCTTTCTCTCTCTCTGTATCTCTCTGTATCTCTCTCTCTGTGTCTCTTTCTCTCTCTCTGTTTGAGTCTCTGGCTGTCACAATCTCACTCACAGTCTCTCTCTCTCTCTCACTGTCTCTTTCTCTTTAACTCTCTCTCCCTGCCTGATTAAAGCAATTGTTTGCTTACCGAGGGGTTTTGAAGTCCCATTTTACTTGGCATCTTTTCGCGCTGTAATTTTTTCATTAAGTACCGGTAGGTTCTGGGGAAAATACTTTTTTTTTACTACAAAATACTGTTTTCAGCTTTCAGGAGTACTTTTTTTTGTTAAAAAAGGTTGGCAGCTCTGCTCAAGTACAGTTACTTATGCTCGCCCCATAGCGCTTAGTGCCCTGACCTAACAAATATCTATCTATATTTACTGGATAGTTAGACGCAAATTGGAGTCCAGTAGTGCAGTGGAATCCTATAGCTCAGTGATTAGAGCACTCGTCTTACAAGCGTTAGACCTGTGCTTCGAATTCAGGCAGGTCACGACAAAACCGTGGGAAAGTTTCCTTGCTCCGCACGTCTAATAATAATCCATTAAAAAAAACAATAATAAATTGATCGCGACTGTTTGTGGGTCAAGTCACGTTACAGTATATTCTGAGAAGCGCTGTGAGACGTCTAGAAGACATGAAAAGTCTTATCATTACTGTAGTGACTGGACAACATTCTGTGTAGACATATGGCAGATTTGATTCACATTTTCCTGCTTCCTCCTAGGCCTCGGCAGTCAGCCCTGGATTCACGTTGATGGTCACCACAATGGAGGTGTGAGGCTGCTGTGTGAATCCACCGGATGGTTCCCAGCTCCAGAGCTTCTGTGGGTTGACGATCAGGGAAACAACTTAACAAGACCCGGTCACAGGACAGTCACAGAGGATTCCGAGGGTCTCCTGAATATTCAAAGTCAAATCGAAATAAAGTATCCGACCAACAAGATCAGGTGTCTGATTCACAGCTCGTTCCTGAGAAATCAACAAGAAGGAAAACTCCAAATCTCAGGTGAGTGACCGCAATATTTCTTTCCGGTAACTTTCCTAAACGTTCCTCCCTGGGCACTCCCTCCCCTCAGCAGACACTGCCAGCTTCACGTCCTCACCTCTTACCAACCTGCCCACCCCCTCCACTCAGCAGGCTCTGGCCTGCTCCGTGTCCTCTTGCCCATCTGCCCCACCATTTGCCAGTGAGGCTTTAGCCACTCTGCCCCCAATCTTGGAACTCCATCCCTCCACCTCGCCCGTCCTTGGCCTCCTTCATGTCCCTCCTTTTCGATGGTCCCATCAGCAGCTTCTAATCCCCCCCTTCCCTCCCCATCCCCAACTTGGGTCTGACACAATCAATCAATCAATCATAACTTACATTTATATAGCGCGTTTCACGTTGAGAGGACGTCCCAAGGCGCTGTACAGTCAGGTAGGGACAAGAGCAGAGGTGGGGAGGGGTCGGGGCAGGATGAAGGAGAGCAGGAATCAATGGTTGGGGTGTGTAATCAGGTTAATTGTAGCCCTTAGTTGAACACTGTCATATTTTGGATAATGAACTTTGGGTGGTTTACAGTGTCCGTCCTCCCGAGATGACAAAGCCATGTTTTCCTGACTCCCCATCAGTGATTTTCTATGAAATAAATAACCCTAAACATAACGTTGAGCTACGACATTGACATTATCAGGTTGAAAGTGCAGCAAAGTCCGATTGCTCTGTTGCGTTTGAAACATGGAGAATAAAGCAATTTCCCATTTGATACCAGAAGAGATGTTTAGATGTGAATTTACATTTCTTGACAGATGAGTTCTTTCCCAAAATGGATGCCCTGGTTTCCTCGGTGCTGTTAGGACTATCCATAATCCTGCTGAGTCTTCTTGTCGGCTACAGTGTAAAACAGTGGCAAGAAATCAAAAGTACGTTACCAGCAATAACATTACATCACAAGTCACAGCACGGTTTATTTTCATGTGAAAAAAAAAGGTTGATAAACTTTTATATAGAATAGCAAGTAAAGTTTTATGTGAAAGCGTGGGGAAGAGCTTGATCTAATGACATCGGATCATTCTAATCCAGTTCATGATCTATGAAGACAGAGAGAGGGGTTAGCAAGTAACTAGTGATAATAAAACTCAATTTGGAAAAGCACCTTTCACATCAGATAGACGTCTTAAATGCCTTGACAGTGTACACTGTAAATTGTAGTGACTGTGCATTTGTGGTCAAATACAGCAGTTGAATCGCAGGCAGGAAAATCACACGTACAGCCATAAAATGATAAGATTTTATTCTTTTATTTCTTATTGGGTGGATTATCGACTGGGACACTGGCTAAGACTACTTTGTATTTTCAAATGGTGCCATAGCGTCTTTAACGTCCACCCGAATGAGACCTCAATTGAATTCTCCCAACGGTGAACCTCCAACAGTGCAGCGTTGCCCCCTCCCCGGTTTGGAGGGCTGAAAATAGAGTGAAAGAGGAGGGTCTTGAGGTGCACTTTGAGGGACGCCAGGGAAGGGGATTCCAGGACAGGGAGCCCAGTGTAGGAAAGGGCACCAACTGTAGAGATCTAGACTCTGGAAAGAGGAAGAGGCAGATAGTCCAGCAGCAGAAAGTTGGTGTAATCTAGCCTACACATGATGAATGTATGGATTAGGATCTCAGCGGCCAGAGGAGGGAGGTTGTGGTTGAAGTGTGCAGGCCTAATGTTCTGATTTGGAGGCGAGGGGGAATTATATTGAACTGTTGAGTTTTATTTGCTGTAGTTTGTAATGTTGGGTAAAGATGCAGATTATCCATCACCATAATACAATATTCAGAATGTATTTGTCGCTGTTGCAATTATATTTTGTTGGTAACAATTTTGTTTTATCCCACAGCTCTTCAGCTCAGACTGGGTAAGCCAACATCACCTGTTTGTGTTGTTACGGAATCACACGGACGTACACAGTGGAAGCCGTTTAAACCAGGCTCATCGGGACCCGACGTTTGTCTGGTTTAAGTGGCGTCCGAAGTTAACCAAACCTCTCGTACCTTTTCCCATCCAGCAGAGGAGGAGCAGTGACGCCCCCCCCCCCACCTCCTTCCCATTGCTATTCCATTTTCCTCCGCCCCCACCCCCACCCCCACCTCACTGAGTGACAGTTGACACAGTGGTGACCAGTGCCACAATCTGTCCAGATTAATAATAATAATAATCCTTACATTTATGCCACGTTTTCCACGCCTTATCGACTCAGTTAGTTCTGGGGCTGTCTCCTTCCTTGTTGGATGAGAAACAAACGTCCCTGGATTCACTGTGATCCTCTTTTATCTCCTCACGACCTTTATCACAGCCCATCATCATGGCCCTATTTCTGCACCTCTCCTGTTGGTGTAATAAAAAAGCCTATTCGCTTATTTAATACTCAGCCTCCCACACATTGAAATCTGTGGCTGATGTTGTCGTGGAATAACTCACAAAGAGATCAGGTTATTCGTGTAAAGCACAAACAGTCATTTAATATACTAACGGCCGAAAGGAGAAATACCCTCACAGGTCAGATACCCGAGGTGGTACTTCTAAGGAACTAATAAAAATACAACAGTTTATATCTTATTCTTTTGCACACCGCGTGACAGTAGAACAAGTTCCTTTAACCAATTACAGCAATCCACCTAATCAATAAAAGTGAATGTGGGAAGAGAGTTGAACTCTATTTACACGAGCCATGGGGGCCAAAAAGGGCAGCACCTGTTAAAACAGAACTAGACAACCACAAGTTGCTAACTGATAGATCGCAATTTTCAAAGAAAGAAGTAAATCGTCTTTAATGATCAGGCAGATACTGAAGCAATCGATTACCAAATGCAATAACAAGCAGGGAATGTCTAATCTAAACAAGCACAAGCCTTTCTCCCTTCTTCGGTCTGGACTATGTCATACAACTGACGTTTGCTGATACCCCTACTGACCTCTGGAATTTCTAAGGGAGACTAAGAAACAGCTAACAATGTCCAGGGGAAACTGAGAAACAGCTGACAATGGTTTCCGATTTTTAACATGATTTCCACAATGTCACATGGAATTAATTTAAACACTGCCAGCCGGCACTGACCTGATCACCTCTCATTTCTTCTTGTTTCCAGACAGGAGAAAGCTTACCAACTGTGCAGGTAAGAGTCTCGGTCACCAGAGAACGCAATAGTCACATAAACCTGCCCCATTCGTTGCTAAACTCTGGGACTGATCACCGTGAACGGAACTCCAGCGATCGGTGACAGATTGGTCAGTGATGTGTAGAGTGGACACGGCAATTGTGGAAGGCGCAGTAAAATAATAATCCAAATAATAATCCTATTATTATCGCTATATACAGCGACACAGCTCTATTCACGTGTTATCGACGTCTCAAAGCGCTTCACAGAATATACTGTAGAGTGAATTGACTATATTTTGGGGACCAAACGAGACAATGAGGTAGAAGTGTCACTGTGAAAATATCAGAAAAGTTCATTAAAAGGTGAGAGGAAAACAGCCAGCAAAACAGATTGGCTTTTAAGATTCTCGGTTTCAGTTTTTTGAGTCATTTGCTGTTGAATTTCAGTCACCGATTGTCTGACAATTCACACGTCCCTGTTTATGTACAATGTGACGACAACAACAGTATTATACTACAACACAGGAAAAATATTGAAGTTTCCAACTATATCACCTCACCTGCGTCATACTCCCTTCCCTCCGCCCGCAAACGCACATCGTCACGTTCCGCCCCACACACCCTCACAGCACCCTCAACACCTCCCCCACACCCTCACAGAATCATACACAGCGCCCCTACTCACACAGCAACCCCACACCTACAGCTCCCCCCCCCCCCCCCCCCACACACACACACACACACACATAGCCCCCTCAACACACACAGCTGCCCCACACACAGCCTCCCCCACCTACACAGCACCCCCCCACCGCACACAGTGCACCCCCACACACAGCCCTACCCCCACACACGTGCATCGCTCCCCCCCCCCCCCCCCCCCCCACATGCATCGATCCATACACACCCCTACATACTCCCACCCTACATACATCCTCACAATCAACAACAACAACAACAACAAATTACATTTATAAAGCGCCTTTCACGTCGGGAGGACGTCCCAAGGCGCTGCACAGGAGGCGTGTGACCCGAGCTGGGAGGGGAGTGTTTGGGAAGGGGTGAAACACGAAGGGGAGGTAAAAGAGTTCGGGGTGGAACAAAAGGCACGATCGAAGAGGAAAGTCTTCAAATCGGCCTTGAAAGAGGAAAGGGAAGAGACGAAACGGAGGGATTGAGGGATGGCATTCCATAGGGTGGGAGCGGAGAAACTGAAGGCCCGGCCTCCGATGGTGGGGCGGTTCGGGCGGGGGCTTGGAGCAGGACAAGTCCTGTTGAACGGAGGGTCCGGGTGGGCTTGTGGGGGGAGAGTAGATCGGTTAGGTCGGATGGGGCAAGGCCGTGTAAGGCTTTGTAGGTGAGGACGAGGATCTTAAACTCGATCCTCTGGAGGATGGGGAGCCAGTGGAGACGGGCCAGACCTCACAATACCCTCACATGCCCCCTACTCACTCCCACATAGTGTTATTTCTCTCTCTCTCTCTCTCTCTCTCAGCTCCAGCCTCTCTGACTCTGGATCCTGACACAGCCAATGCCTGGCTCATCCTATCCAAAGACCTGACCAGCGTGAGATACAAATACAAACAGCAGCATCTCCCTGACAACCCAAAGAGGTTTAGCGAATATTTTGTGGTCCTGGCATCTGAGGGCTTCACATCAGGGAGACATTACTGGGAGGTGCAGGTGGGGAACAAGACAAGGTGGACTGTGGGACTCATCAGCGAGTCTGTCAACAGGAATCAACAAATCACATTGTCACCAGAGGGTGGGCTCTGGGCAGTGAGGCAGGTGGACGGGGTCTATTGGGCTGTGACGTCACCTCTCACCCCCCTGCCCCTGACAGCGAGACCCGGGAAGGTCGGAGTTTACCTGGACTATGAGGGGGGACAGGTGTCATTTTACGACGCTGATCACATGTCTCATCTCCACACTTTCCCCGACACTTTCACTGGGAAACTCTATCCTCTCTTCAATCCCTGGGATAATTTTGACGTGAAAAACTCTGGGCCTCTGACACTCTGCCCAGTGAAGTTTTAGTGAGGAAGGGTTGCGTCTGTACGACTGTTATAACCAGGAGGTTTGGATGGAGCCGAAGGTTTGATTCTGTGCTTTTTGACCCAGTTTTGAGCTGAGTTTGTGACGGGAAGTGAAGGGAGGGCCTGAGCGGGGTCTAATGGGACCATCGAAGAGGAGGATCTTGAGACGGGACTTGAAGGAGCCTAGGAAGTGGAAGAGGCAGAGGGTTTGGGGGTGGAATTCCAAAGTCTGGGAGGGCAAAGTGCCTGATGATGGGGTGGGTGGTTGGGTGGAGCTAGCCGGACACCACCGAATGGAGGGAGTGGGCAGGTTGGGTGGTTGCACAGGTAGGGTGGAGCAAAACCATGGAGGCCTTCACAGAACATTCAGAGCATCAGAGGAACCCAATGCCAAGTGAGTGGGAGCAAAATGTGACAGACCTTTTTTTATCTGCAACTAGTCCTCATCAGCAACTTGTCCCTGACCTTGTGCTGAGAGAATCTGACTTGCCATCCAGTGTGTGAGCTCATACATTCAAGACGGGATATTGGCTGACATTCTTCTCTACGGCCATGCCCAGTGTCCCAGTTGGGGGCTCTGGTCAGAATCCCACTGGAATCTCCAAAGTCACTTTGATATCTGTAAACAAGATGGCCTGTCGCAGTCCAGTGTGTAAGCTTGTCTCACTGTCTATAGTTACACTATAAGCGATGGGTGTTTTTAGTGTAATCTTTTATAGTGTGTAATTTTATAGTGTGACTTGTGATGTCCTCCTGACATGAACAACAACAACAACAATTTACATTTATATAGCGCCTTTCACATCGGGAGGACGTCCCAAGGCGCTAATGAAGGGCGCTATACACGTGTAATTTTGTTGTTGTTGATACGGGGAGAAAGTGGGAGATTGGATTTGAGATTATAGTAAAGATAGAAACAGCTAAACTATGTGTCACATACAGACTTCCAATAAAATTAATCAATTTGATATAAATCAAGAATATCATTGATGTTTAAGGAATAATTAAATACATCACTGGCTGACCCTCAAAAAATCACCCGAGAATCAAATGAATTCACCTGTGGTACAGTGCTGTGTGCTGGATGATGGTGTTGTTTAAAGCCCTCCACAACCTCACCCCACCCTACATCCGTGACCTCCTATCCCCCTTACCGACCTGCCTGCCCCCTCCCTCCGCTCAGCAGGCTCTGGCCTCCTCCATGTCCGCCCGACCCAACCATTGGCGGGCGAGCCTTTCATTCACTCTGGAACTCCATCCCGCAGTCCCTCCGCATCGCTCGCCTCCCCTCCCTCCCTGGCCTCCTTCAAGTCTGGCCTCAAGACTGTCCTCTTCGATGGACACTTCGCCAATCCGTTAGCCCCCCTCCCCCCCCACCCAGTGTCCCTCAAACAGTCGTGGATTGAAACGTTTATTATTATTTATTTTTCTTGAGGGATTATTATCAGGCGTATAGAGTAAGGAAACTTGCAAGATTTTGCCCTGACTGAACTTGAACCCAAGGCGAGCGCTATAACCACTGAGCTACAGGACTCCACAGCAAGTCCAAAAGCTGGTGTTTTGCCCAGCAAACATCGACTTGCTTCATGTCCCCCACACCCCATCTGCCCCCACCATCGCTATTTTGCCCCCTGCTCTCTGGAATTCCATCCCCAGACTCCCTCCAGCTCGCTCCCTCCCGTCTTTCGAGCCCTAACTCTTCGGCGGCACACTCTGTCCTCTGCCTTCTCGTTCTGAGCATTGCCGCGGGAGTGAAACGACGAGTTGAAGGCTTATCAAAGCACAAAGAGAAAGAAAAAATACGCGCGGTGGTTGTAGAAAAGTTTGTAAAAGTGATTTTCAGGCTTATTTTCCAAAGCAACAAAACTCCGTTGATAGAGCGCCTTTCACATCAGGAGGAACGTCTTGTGAATATCACTGTGAACGTTGACTGTAGTTCATTTGTAATACAGTAAAAGCCTGTTTATCCGGCGTCCTCGGGGCCTGGCCAGTGCCGGTTAAAGAGCCTACCGGATATTTGGCCGAAAACACACACACACACAAAAAAAAAAAGCATTTTTCCGGATAAAGTCCGGTCAATCGAATGCGGACCTTCGTTTCGAGATGCCGGTGATACGGAAGTTACGGTTGATCGGGTCACGGATAAACGGGCTTTTACTGTATCAGGGTTAGGGTTATAAGAACGGACCCATATTCGTTGACATGCTATATCAAAAAGAAGAATTATTATTAGTGCGATTAGTAAGATTCAATACGGCAATTTACACAGCGTCCCCAGGCAGGGACGTGCCCCTGGAGCGATTGATATTGGCGGAAACACAATGTCGTGTGATGGGGTAGGTGGGTGAAACAAGGTCTTCGGGCGTGATCTGAAGATGGGGAAGGATGTGGGAAGGTAGAGTCACAGAGGGAGACTGCTCCAGAGGGTACTTGGATTGTGGGGGGGGTAAGCAAGTCGGAGAGGTGGGTTTGAAGACGAGTGAGAGGATCTTGAAATCGATCTGTTTGGCAATCGGGACCCAGTGGAGCCTGGCGAGGGCTGGTGTGATGGAGTTCAGTGCGGACGGCAGAGTTGTGAATTTCAATGACCCAAATGTAAGAGCAGTTCATGTAATACCAGCAGGTTAAAACTTTGGGTTCTGTAGGTTCTTACGCTTGTGTCATACATCGATCCTATAACTGCTCAAAGGCAGTTGAAAGGGTCAGAAACTCTACACCATCGACTGGCTTTCGTTCTCTTTAGCCCGGCGTGTCTTCAGAGGGTCAGAATTCTGCCCCTGTTCATTTGTTGAAGCTCCCTCCTCATCGGTCTTCCTGGTTCTTTCCTTCGCAAGCTGCAGATCATCCAGAACTCCGCAGCTCGTGTCCCCACCAGGCTCCGCGACCACATCAACAACAACAACAACTTTACACAGCGCCCTCCACACCGGGCGGCGTCTCAGAGCGCTTCAATCGCCCCCCACCCTCACCCGGTTCCATTGGCTCCCCGTCCCCCAGAGGATCCAATTCAAGATCCTCGTCCTCACCTTCAAAGCGTCTTCTTACCATCGACGTCTCAAAGCGCTTCACAGAATGTACTGTAAAGTGTAGTGACTGTTTATATATTTGTGGGCGAAACGCGGCAGCCGATCGCGCACAGCGGCGTTCCCCCCACACAAACACACACACACACAGTCGTGGGTTGAAAATGACCTGATTTTATTATTGTGGTTTTATTCTCTCAAACCCTCCCCTCCCTCTCTAACTCACTCCCTCCCTGTCTAACTCACTCCCTCCCTGTCTAACTCACTCGCTCCATCTCTAACTCACTCCCTCTCTCTAACTCACTCCCTCCTCTCTCTAACCCACTCCCTCCATCTCTAACTCACTCCCTCCCTCTCTAACCCACTCCCTCCATCTCTAACTCACTCCCTCCATCTCTAACTCACTCCCTCCCTCTCTAACTCACTCCCTCCTCTCTCTAACTCCCTCCCTCTCTTTCTCTCTCTGTCTGTCTCTGTCACTCTCTCTTTTATTATTAGGCCTGTGTGTGTGTGTGTGTGTGTGTGTGTGTGTGGAGTAAGGAAACTTGCCCAAGGTTTTGCCCTGACCTGCCTGGATTCGAACCCAGGTCTCACGCTTGGAAGGCGAGTGGCTCTAACCACCGAGCCACAGGAGCTTCCACAAGTATTGCTGTTGTATTGTTAATGGTGCGAAATGCTGTGAGATGTTTGAAAGACGCAAGAAGTTGATGAACTAATAAATTTTCATTGCGAAAAGTCAGTGAATCAACAAAGAACGGAGAGGTGGGCAGAGAGAGAGAGAGAGGGGGGAAGAGAGAGAAGGGGAGAGGTAGGGAGGGAAAGAGAAGAGGAAATGAGAGAGAAAACCGGGGGAGAGAGAAGGGGAGGGAGGGAGGGAGGAGATGGAGGGGAGAGGGAGACAGAATGAGAGAAGGTGGAGGATGGTGGGGAATAGGAAGGAGGGAGGGAACGAAAGAGAGAGAGCGAGAGATTGTTAAGAGTTTACATTGTTAGAGTTGGTACTTTATTCCCAACGCTCCAGGCCGCTCAGTGTATGTTGTTGTTGTTGATGTGGGAGCGAGTCCCAGAGTCACTGACAGGGATCCGCTCACTCGGGCTGCTCAGGACAGACAGGATTTCCACTCGCACTGAAACACACCTCATTCCGCTGGCACTGAGCAGAGCTGGGATACAACAAGGCACACATCACACAAGCCATCCATCCTCAACAACAACAACAACAACAATTTACATTTATAGAGCGCCTTTCACCTCGGGAGGACGTCCCAAGGCGCTGCACAGGAGGCGTGTGACCCGAGCTGGGAGGGGAGTGTTTGGGAAGGGGTGAGACACGAAGGGGAGGTAAAAGAGTTCGGGGGGTGGGGAACAAAAGGCACGATCGAAGAGGAAAGTCTTCAAACCGGCCTTGAAAGAGGAAAGGGAAGAGACGAAACGGAGGGATTGAGGGATGGCATTCCATAGGGTGGGAGCGGAGAAACTGAAGGCCCGGCCTCCGATCGTGGGGGGGCGGTTCGGGCGGGGGGCTTGGAGCAGGACAAGTCCTGTTGGACGGAGGGTCCGGGTCAACCTCCTGCCTCACCACCACCCCCAACTCTCTCTCTCTGTCTGTCTGTTGTCCGTCCGTCCATACATCCATCTATCCATCCATCTGTCTGTCACCTCCCTCCCTCCCTCCCTCCCTCCCTCCCTCCTCCCTCCCTCCCTCCCTCCCTCCCTCCCTCCCTCCCTCCCTCCCTCCCTCCCTCCCTCCCTCCCTCCCTCCCTCCCTCCCTCCCTCCCTCCCTCCCACAGTCTGTCTATGTTTGGCCCTATGTCCGTCTGTCTCAGTCTCTGTCTCTGTGTCTGTCTCTGTGTCTATAATAATAATAATAATACTAGTCCTGGTGTTTGACGCAGCACTTTTCACACCTTATGTACGTCTCAAAGCGCTTCACAGACAACCGGCTTTGACAGTCGTGTGACGCGCTCTGACTCTGACCCGTCTCGAGGTTGTGAGGAGGAGCCGAGGTCAACGCAGACGCTCAGTATTATTATGATTATTATTATTATTATTAACAATGATTATTCTTCTCTCGACTCACCGGGGTCCGGGCCTGTGGGGGGCATGGTCCCTCCTCCTCTCCTCCTCGTCTCCCCAACGGCCCCCGGGCCTTCGGCCTTGGTTGCCGTGATACCCGTGGCCTCGGCCGCCCCCAAGGCCTCGGTCGCCATGATGCCCGCGGCCTCGGTGGCCCTGGTGGCCATCTTGGTGGCCCTGGCGGCCATCTTGGTGGCCCTGGCGGCCATCTTGGTGGCCCTGGCGGTCATCTTGGTGGCCCTGGCGGCCATCTTGGTGGCCCTGGCGGCCATCTTGGTGGCCGCGGCGGCTATCCTGGTGGTCATCTTGGTGGCCCCCCCATCTCTGGCCGTGCTCTCTCTGGCCTCTCCCTCCCGCCTCCCGCCCGTCCCTCAGCCTCCCTCCGTCTCTCCTCCCACTCCAGGGGCCTCGCTCCTCCTCCTCCTCGTCCCCGAAGCGTCCGCGTTCGGCCAGAGGGTCAGTGCTGAAGAGTTCCTCCAGGGGATCCACATGGGGGAGGCCGAGGGCAGGTCTGCGCCAGGACTCGGGGATCCCAGCCACGCTGAGCGTAACACAACAACAGGGATTAATCCTCGCATTTGATACAGCGCCTGTAGCTCAGTGGTTAGAGCCACTCACTCGCCTTACCAAGCCAGGTGAGGCCTGTGTTCGAATCCTGGCAGGTCAGGGCAAAACCTTGGGCAAGTTTCCTTACTCCACACACACACACACACACACACACAGTGTCTCTCTCTCACAGACACACACACACACACACATTCAGTGTCTATCTCTCACAGTCTCTCACACACACGCTCACAAACACACACACTGTCTCTGTCTCAGTTTCTCAGACACACACACACACACTCTCTCTAAATCTCAGTCTCTCTGTCTCTAAGTCTCTCAGTCTCTCTCTTAGTCTCTCTTTCTTTTATTATTATTATTATTATTATATTCTCAGTATAATATTCCGTCCCCCCAAAAAACCACAATGTAATTAAAAATCGGTGGTTTCAACCCACGACCGTGTGTGTGTGTGTGTGTGTGGGGGGGGGGGGGGGAGGGACGCTGCCGTGCGCAACTGGCCGCCGCGTTTCGCCCAACACATATGCAGTCACTTCACTTTACAGCCTTTATTCAGTGAAGCGCTTTGAGACGTCGATGAGATGTGAAACGCGCTCTTTATCAAACGAGAGGATTGTTATTATTATTACTTACTCCTCACTCCCCCAGCCCGCTGTCCACGGCCTCCACCCTGGCCTCCCGTGCGGCCCTCGTCCCCTCCCCTCCGCCCTGGGACATCCTCCGGGCGTGAAAGGCTGTCTACAAATGCAAATTTGATGTTTGTTCTTGTCGTGGTTTCAGCCGCTACCCCGCCCTCAGAAACTGTGGAACTCTCTCCCTCAATCCCTCTGCCTCGTCCCCTCCTCCCCCCCCCTCTTTTGGACCGTGACCAGAGACCTTCCTCTTCGACTGAATCTCCCTCCCCTCCCCTCCCCTCCCCTCCCCTCCCCTCCCCTCCCCTCCCCTCCCCTCTCCCCCAGCTCAGACTCCGACACTATCAGGCCTCTGTCACCTCTCGGCTGGACTGCGCACACGCCCTCCTCGCTGGTTCTCCCCTCCACCACAATCCATAAAATCCATCTTGTCTCCTCCTTGCCCCCCGCCCCCCCCGCCCCCCGAATCCTCCATTCCACCATCGTCGGCCTTGCCTTCAGCCGCTACGCCCCCCCCCCCCCCCAATCTCTGGAACTCCCTTCCTCACTCCCTTCTCCTCGCCTCCCCTCCCCCCCCCCCCCCCCCACACCCACCTCTCTCTTCCTAGATTCAGATCTTGCCCAAGCCCCCCGGGAATCGAACCCGCGTCCTCTGGCTTTGCGAGGCCAGCGCTCTAACCACAGGACTCCGGTTCGCTGAAGTGGACGCGGACGGACAGGTTTCGTTCGTCACCTTGGATAGGAAATGATGTAGTACTGGTTGGGGTTGAAACTCTGGTTGTCTCGTGTCAGGCTGGTGATCAGGGCCTCGGCCTCCCGCAGGGATGTCCTGGACTTCCCCTGAACCGCCTGACAAACAGGTGAGGATTCGGGGCGTCAACCAGAGTCACCTGCGCGGAGTAAACAGAGAGGGGGGTTACTCAACGAAACAGCTTTACAATAACACAGAGCCTGAGCACATCGTCTACACTTCTGTCTTCAGGCCCCCGCACCCTCACCTCACCTGTGGCTTCCCCCCCCCCCCCCCCCCAGGGCTCTATCCTCGAGCCCCCCTTACTTTTCGACGTTCACAGTGCTCCCACTTGGCAGACGTGGGGTTAACTACCACAAAGAATAATAATAATCCTTGCATTTGATACAGCGTTTTTCACATCTGATCGACGTCTCAAAGCGCTTCACGGAATACACTGTAAAGTGAAGTGACTGTATATATTTGTGGGCGAAACGCGGCAGCCGATTGCGCACAGCAGCGTCTCCCCCATACGCACAGCCATGGGTTGAAAATGACCAATTTTTATGATTGTGTTTTTTTGGAGGGAATTATTATTTTATTATTCGGTGTGTATGCGGATGACACCCAACTCTCTCTCTCTGCCCTCTACCCTCGACTCCAGGACTACAGCTGCCTTCGCCCCCCACCCCCCCCCCCACTCCCCCCCCCTCCCTAGGCCTCCTTCATGTTCCACCTCAAGACTCTCCTCTTCGATGGTCCCATCGGCAACTCCTAATCCCTCCCCCCCCACCTTCCCTCCCTCCCCACCTCCGTCCCCAGCTCGGGTCTGAAGCAGTGACTGTCCACATCGGAGAGACGTCCCCCTGACCTGCCTGGATTCGAACACAGATCTTACGTAAGTGGCTCTAACCACTGAGTGGGGCGGGCGGAGGTGTCGTGGAATAACTCACAAAGAGATCAGGTTATTCATGTAAAACACA
>CM068771.1:5340334-5345971 GCA_035084275.1 Hydrolagus colliei | reverse complement strand
TGGGGGGGGGGGGACACACACACACACACACACACACACGCCGCTGTGCGCAATCGGCTGCCGCGTTTCGCCCACAAAACATACAGTCACTTCACTTGACAGTCTAGTCTGTGAAGCGCTTTGAGACGTCGATAAGATGTGAAAAGCGCCACATCAAACGCAAGGATTATTATTATTATTATGGATATTATTCTCTCTGACTCTCTCTCTCTCACATCAAATGCAAGGATTATTATTATTATTATGAATATTATTCTCTCTGACTCTCTCTCTCTCTCTCTCTCTCTCCCCTCTCTCTCTCTCTCAGGCGTTGACTGTCCCGGGCCGGGGACTGAGAGGGGGCCCTGATGTCTCGGCCAGTCTGCGCGCGAGTCTGAAGGACAAGGAGAGTTTGTTGAGTCGGTGTCTAGAAGAGCGGAGACAGACGAGCTGCCAGCAGCAAACTCGGCTGGACGGACTACTCAACATCATCACACACAAGGAGAAAAGCCTCCAGGTATGGACAGAGAGAGACACAGAGAGAGAGAGAGAGAGAGAGAGAGGGGGGGGGGGAGAGAGAGAGAGAGGGGGGGGGGGGAGGGGGAGAGAGAGGGGGGGGGGAGAGGGGGAGACAGAGCGATAGAGGGAAAGACGGACGGAGACACGTAAATAATATCACGATAATAGTCCTGGCATTTGATACCGCTTTTTTTTGTCACATCATAGCGACGTCTCAAAGCGCTTCGCAGAATGCACTGTAAGTGTAGTGACTGTATGTACGTATATTTGTGGGCGAAACGCGGCAGACATTTGCGCACAGCAGCGTCCGTCGTCGTCGTCCCCGTCCCCCCCCCCACCTACAAACAGCCGTGGGTTGAAAATGACCAATTTTTATTATTGTGGCTTTTTTTGGGAGGGATTATTATTAGACACGTGTGTGTGTGTGTCTATGTGTGTGTGTGTGTGTATGACTGGTGTGTGTATGTGTGTGTGTATGACTGGTGTGTGTATGTGTGTGTGTGTGTGTATGACTGGTGTGTGTATGTGTGTGTGTGTGTGTATGACTGGTGTGTGTATGTGTGTGTGTGTGTGTATGACTGGTGTGTGTATGTGTGTATGTGTGTGTGTATGACTGGTGTGTGTGTGTGTGTGTGTATGACTGGTTGTGTGTGTGTGTGTGTGTATGACTGGTGTGTGTGTGTGTGTGTGTGTGTGTATGACTGGTGTGTGTATGTGTGTGTGTGTGTGTATGACTGGTGTGTGTATGTGTGTGTGTGTGTGTGTGTGTGTGTAGAGTAAGGAAACTTGCCAAGTTTCGCCCCTGACCGGACCTGCCTGGATTCGAACCCGGGTCTGTCTGACACTTGTAAGGAGAGTGAGCGGCTCTCACCACCGAGCCACAGGAGCTCCACATACAGAGGAGTTACCATCAGACTGTGTTAGAGATGTCACTGTGACTATCAGGAGTGTGCAGAGATTCAGAGATTCATAGAATTTTACGGCACAAAAGGAGGGCCATTCGGCCCATCTAGTCTGTGCCGGCTCTTTGCAAAGAGCGATTCAATCCCACTGCCCTGCCCGCTCCCCATAGCCTAATAGACCTGTTCTCCCTAAATAAAGATCTAATTCCTTTTAAAAGTTGATATCGAATCAGCCTCCACCACCTTTTCAGGCAATGCATTCCAGGTTCCAACAACTCGCTGAGTGAAAAAAATTCTCCTCAGCTCCCCTCTACTGCGCCTTGAAACTATTTTAAATCTGTGACCACGAGTCACAGATTCGCCCACGAGTGGAAATAGCTTTTCTCTATTTGCCCTGTCGAAACCCCTCATGATCTTATAAACCTCTATTAGGTCTCCCCTCAATCTTCTCTGCTCCAGAGAGAATAACCCTAGCCTATCTAGCCTCTCCTCATATCTGAAGTCCCTCAATCCTGGCACCATCCTAGTAAATCTTCGTTGTACCCTTTCAATGCCTTCACATCCTTTCTGTAGTGTGGTGACCAGAATTGAACACAGTATTCCAGCTGAGGCCTCACCAAAGTCCTATAGAGGTTACTATGTCGATGTCATTGTTGTTGTCGTTGTGGCTGATACAGGAGCTGACGGAGCTGTACAGTCAGACACAGGCTGCCCGCGAACAAGCGTCTCTGGCTATGACGCAGTGTCTGGCTGACAGGGAGAGGGAGTTGGAGGTTCGAGCCCGAGCGGAGAGCATCGCGGCCAGGGAGCGAGACGCGGAGCGAGCGACGCTTCGGGCATTGCTGGAAGAGAAGGATCAAACCATCCTGGTAACACTTCGGGCCACAGTTTAACAACAATAATAATAATAATAAATAATAATCCTTGCGTTTGGTCAGGGCGAAATCTCGGGCAAGTTTCCTTACTCCACACACGCAAATACGCAGGCACACGCACACACTCACACACACGCACGCACTCACACACACGCACACACACACACGCACACACGCGCGCCTAATAATAATCCCTGCAAAAAATAAACACAACAATACAAAAATTGGTCATTTCAACCCACGACAGTGTGTGGGGGGTGACGCTGCTGTGCGCAATCGGCTGCCCGCTCGCCTACCCTGGAAGGTCGGTGTGTAGTGCCTGACACTGCCCCCGGGGGAATAGGACCATAAGACCATAAGAATTAGGAGCAGGACTAGGCATTCAGCCCCTCAGCCTGCTCTGCCATTCAATAAGATCCTGGCTGATTACTCTGATTACCTGCCCTATCCCCATGTCCCCTAATCCCTCTATTTTTCAAAATCTATGAGTCTCGGCCTTGAAAATGTTCAAGGACTGAGCGTCTACAGCCTTGTGGGGGAGTGAACTCCATACAGTCACTACCCTCTGAGTGAACAAATGTTCCTCAACTCTGTTCTAAAAGGCTGACCCTTCATTTTAACACTGTGACCCCCCCCTGGTTATAGATTCTCCTACCAGGGGAAACAGTCCCTCAGTGTCTACTTCATCCAGCCCTTTAAGAATCTTATATGTTTCAATAGATCCCCCTAATTCTTCTGTTCTCCAGAGAATACAGCCCGAGTTTATTCAACCGTCTCCTCATAGGTCAGTCCCCTCATCCCAGGAGCCTAACCTAGTGATCTACCTAGTGAATCTAACTAGTGAATCTAACCTAGTGAATCTAACCTAGTGAATCTACGCTGCCTCTAAGGCAAGTCCGTCCTTTATTAAGTAAGGAGACAAACGTACACACAATATCTAGGTGCGGGACTATGGTACAGTTGCTGTAAGGCTTCCCTCTCTCGTCCTCTTTCACGTTTCTCGCTGCAGGATTTGCTGGACGCTTCGCGAGGAGAAAGACGGTCTCCTCTCGAGTCTCTGCGCCCGGCTGGAGGACGGCGCGAAGGCCTGAAACTCACCATGAAGCAGGCCCTCTGAGACGGCAGGTTTCCACACGTGGTCTCCAGCAATCAGGCCCGTCTCAGTTCACCCGCCACGCGCACACGCGCACACGCGCACACTTACACGCACATGCACACACATACACACACATACACGCACGCACACATGCACACACACACACACACACACTACACACACATACATACACACAGACGTGCACACATACACACACGCTCAAACCATACACATACATGACATACACACATACATACACGTGCACACACACACACGTGCAACATACACACACGCTCACAGACATACACACACATACATACACACACACACACATACACACACATACACACAGACGTGCACACATACACACACGCTCACACACATACACATACATACACACACATGTGCACACACACACACGTGCACACACATACATACACACTTACACGCACGCTCACACACATACACGCACGCTCACACACATACACATACACAGCACGCTCACACACATACACGCACGCTCACACACATACACATACACGCACGCTCACACACATACACGCACGCTCACCACACATACACATACACCACCACACACACACGCACACACACACACACGCGCGCGCGCGCCTCTGTTTATTACCCAGCAATAGGTAGGAACGCGGTGGTCGATCGATTGGATCGCTCTCCGCGGGTAGTAATTCGTGTAGCTCAGTGGTTAGAGAGCTCGCCTCGCGAGCGTTCGAGACCCGGGGTTCGAATCCAGGCCCAAACCCCGCCACAAGTCTCCCCTCACTCCACACACATGCCAAGGTGTTTTCTGACTGCGTTTCCTGAGGAGCGTGTCGCTGGAACTATATCGTGGATCGTTTTTGTCGTTATTATTGTTGCTTTTGTTGTTGTTTGATCCCCCCCCGCGCCCCCCTCCCCCCCATGCCCCCCCCCCCCCCCCCCCCCCCATGCCCCCCCCCCCCACCGCGCCCCCCCTTTCTCCCCTTGCCTCCATTTCCGTGACTGTTTGTGTGGGGGGGGGGGGGGGGGGGGGGGACGCTGTCGTGCGTGATTTGGTTTGGATTGATTGATTGATTTGATTGCAGCAGTTTTCATGTCTTATCGACGTCTCAAGACGCGTCACAGAATGGACTGTCAGTGAAGTGACTGTATATTTTGTGGGCGAAACGCGCAGCCAATCGCGCACGGCAGCGTCCCCCCCCCCCCCCCCCCCCCCACACACACAAACAGCCGTGACTGAAATGACCAATTTTATGATTGTATTTTTTAGGGGAGGGATTAGTATTATTATTATTATTAGGCGCGTGTGTGTGTGTGTGTGTGTGTGGGCGTGTGTGCACGCGGGCTATGTGTTTGTGTGTCTAAGTGGATCTCTCCCCTGTGTGTGTGTGTGAGTGTGTCTGTGTCTGTGTGTGTGTGTCTGTGTGTGTGTGTCTAAGTGGATCTCTCCTGTGTGTGTGTGTGTGTGTGTGTGTGTGTGTGTGTCTGTGTCTGTGTGTGTCTGTGTGTGTGTGTCTAAAGTGGATCTCTCCCTGTGTGTGTGTGTGTGTGTCTGTGTGTGTGTGTGTCTGTCTGTCTCTGTGTCTGTGTGTGTGTAGTGTCTGTGTGTGTGTGTCTGTGTGTCTGTGTCTGTGTGTGTCTGTGTGTGTGTGTGTGTGTCTGTGTGTGTGTGTGTGTGTGTGTGTGTGGAGTAAGAACACTAGCCCTGATCGCCTGGGTTCGCACACAGGTGTTGTGCGTGTGAAGGCGAGCGGATCCTAACCACTGAGCGACGACTCTGAGTTCTCCGTGGCGCCACACAAATGAACGTTATCAACGCCGTTGCTGTTTCAGGTGGTGTTTTTGGCTGTGAGTGGGACTGAGACAACGGGGAGATGCGATGTGCCAAGATACAACCTGAAGATTGGATCCAAGAGAGAGAGAGAGAGAGAAGAGAGAGAGAGAGAGTTCCTGCCAAAAATGGTCCATTTTAGGATCGACCTTTGGCCTCCCAATAATGCCTCCCAATAATGATTGTTCCTCACTGCCATTGAGGAACAATCTATTTCTTCTCCGTGGATCTGGGTTGAAGATGATACCATTAATAATAACCTTTGCGAATTGACCGAGCTCCTGTATCACGTCTCGGAGGCATCTCAAAGCGCTTCCCAGAATCTCGCGCGGCTCAGCGGTGAGACCCGGGTTCAATTCCGGTTCGGGGGGCGAAACTTTGGCGCAGACTCAGCTCCCCCTCGCGGCGTATAATTTTAGTGGG
>CM068771.1:5250334-5327834 GCA_035084275.1 Hydrolagus colliei | reverse complement strand
ATTTGGATGCCGTTGAGAGAGAGCTGTTAGCAATTCGGAGCCAACGAGATCACCCAGAGACGTTCACCGCCGCCCGAAAGGTACGGGCAACGATTGATGATTGTGGAGCTCCCGTGGCTCAGTGGTTAACAGCGCCGGCCTTACAAGCCTGAGACCTGGGTTCGAATCCAATGCAGGTCAGGGCGAAACCTTGGGCAAGTTTCCTTACTCCACGCACACGCAAACAGGCGTGCGCGCGGGCGAGTTTTCTTACTCCGCACGCCTCAAAACAATTATACAATTGGTCATTTCGATCCACGACTGTCAGTGGGATCTCGCCGTGCGCAATCGGCTGCCGCGTTTCACCCACAAACATACACAGTCAATTCACTTTACAGTAGATTCTGGGAAGCGCTTTGAGACGTCGATAGGATGTGCAAAACGCTGTATCAAACGCAAAGATTATTAGTGTTATTATTCTTATTCTTATTATTATTCTTGTGTGTTTTTATGTGTGTGTGAGCCTACGTGTGGCTTGCCACTGTGATTGTCTACTCAGACCTGTGCTGTGTTTGTTTCAGGAGAGGACGAGTCTGAAGAGAAGGTAGGCCGTTCCTTTCGTACCAGCTCATTTAGCAGAGTTAACTTGGCCCCGTTGCTTAG
The DNA here is from genome assembly GCA_035084275.1 of Hydrolagus colliei. Lineage (NCBI taxonomy): Eukaryota > Metazoa > Chordata > Chondrichthyes > Chimaeriformes > Chimaeridae > Hydrolagus > Hydrolagus colliei. The sequence goes on along the minus strand of CM068771.1, from coordinate 5,327,192 downwards.
ACCTCCATCGCTAATGGAGGGCCCTTCCCTCTTGCAGGCTCACTGAGAAGAACAGGGGAACATCGGTGATCTACGAAGGTTTCTGTCCGGGATTGTTCCAGGGGCCTTTGCAGTACGCGGCCTGGAAAGAGATGTTGACCAGGCTCAGCCCAGGTAGTCTTACGATATCCGTGCGTGGAAGGGTCAGAGATCTTGAACCAAAGTCAGCTTCACACAACGTTGAAGAGCAACCAATTATATTGTCATAACGCAGCTCGCGTACTCTCCGTGACCACATCACCCCCACCCTCGCCCGTCTCCACTGGCTCCTCGCGTCCCCCCAGAGGATCCAATTCAAGATCCTCGTCCACACTTTCAAGGCCGTTCACGGCCTTGCCCCCCTCCGTCTATCTCTCCGACCTGCTGTCTCTCTCTCAGCCTGTGCCCGTCCCCTCCGTTCAGCGGGCTCTGGCCTGCTCCATGTCCCCCGCCCGGCCTGCCCTACCATCGGTGGCCAGGCTTTCAGCCTCTCTGTCCTCCCCTCACACACTGTGGAACTGCATCCCCCCAATCCCTCCGCCCTCGCCTCCTCCCTTTCCAGAACAGTTAGGTCGTGACCCGAGCTAGGTGGGGGGATGGGTCAGGGTGGGGGCGGGGGGGAAGGAGAGTAGGAAAGGGGGGAGAGTTAAGAGGGCAGCAAAAGGCACGAAGAGGAAGGTCCTGAGACCGGCCTTGAAGGAGGAAAGGGAGGAGGTGGAGTCCCAAAGGCTGACAGACTGACCAACGATGAAATCAATTTAGTTTGCGGTATAATAATGGTACCTCCTCACATTTGATACCGCGTGAAGGTGTCTCAATACACGTGACAGGGAACTGCTATCAAGTTCAGCTATGAGGAGAGGCTAGATAGGCTAGGGTTATTCTCTCTGGGGCAGAGAAGATTGAGGGGAGACCTAATAGAGGTTTATAAGATCATGAGGGGTTTCGACAGGGCAAATAGAGAAAAGCTATTTCCACTCGAGGGTGAATCTGTGACTCGTGGTCACAGATTTAAAATAGTTTCAAGGCGAAGTAGAGGGGAGCTGAGGAGAAATGTTTTCACTCAGCGAGTTGTTGGAATCTGGAATGCATTGCCTGAAAAGGTGGTGGAGGCTGATTCGATAACAACTTTTAAAAGGGAATTAGATCTTTATTTAGGGAGAACGGGTCTGTTAGGCTATGGGGAGCGGGCAGGGCAGTGGGATTGAATCGCTCTTTTCAAAGAGCCGGCACAGACTAGATGGGCCGAATGGCCTCCTTTTGTGCCGTAAAATTCTATGATTCTATGATTCTAAGTGTTGTGACCGTTTATATCTGGATAGTCAATATCCAATAAATATCCTATAAATCCGATTTGTTTTAGGTTTTGAGAAAAATACTAATCCCTCCAAAAAAACAACCCCCCACAATAATAATATTGGTCATTTTCAATCCACGGCTGTTTGCGGGGGACGCTGCCGTGCGCAATTGGCTGCCGCGTTTCGCCCACAAATATATCTACAGTCAATTCCACTCTCGGGTATATTCTGTGAAGCGCTTTGAGATGTTTAGAAGACGTGAAAAGCCACGATATCAACATTATAATTCAAGGATCGGTTGTACGAATCAACTAGATTGGAATACAGACGGTTGACTTAACAGTTTGACAACTTGTATTTGGAAATATCTCTGTATCTAAAATATCAAACATCTTCCTCTGTCTCTCTCTCTCTCTCTCTCAGCTCCGGCCTCTCTGACTCTGGATCCAGACACAGCCCATCCCCGGCTCATCCTGTCTGAGGACCTGACCAGCGTGAGACACGGAGACAAACGGCGGCCGCTGCCCGACAACCCGGAGAGGTTCGATCCTTACGTCTGCGTCCTGGGAACCGAGGGCTTCGCTTGGGGGAGACATTACTGGGAGGTGAAGGTGGGGAGGAAGACAAAGTGGGACGTGGGAGTGGCCAGAGAGTCGGTCGACAGGAAAGGGTTCGCGAGTCCGACCCCGGAGAACGGGTTCTGGATCGTGTGGCTGAGAAACAGGAACCAGTACTGCGCCGTTACCTCGCCCCGCACCCCCCCTGCCCCTGACCGTGAGACCCGGGAAGGTCGGGGTCTACCTGGACTACGAGGGGGGGCAGGTGTCGTTCTACAACGCCGACGACATGTCTCACCTCCACACCTTCACCGACACCTTCACCGGGAAGCTCTTCCCTTACTTCAGCCCCTGTTTCAACGACGAGGGGACGAACTCGGAGCCGCTGAGAATCTGCCACGTCAGATGCCACTGATCGCTCCCCCGCGCCTGTCCGCCGGAGAACGCGGGGCGTGTGGGAGTTTGCCGAACGACAGATGGCGGAGGTCCTTCCAATTCACCCCTCGCTATCCTGGCAGCCGTGTGGAAAGTACCGCACATCCTCGTCCTCACCTTCAAGGCCGTTCACGGCCTTGCCCCCCCACCGCCTATCTCTCCGACCTGCTGTCTCTCTATCAGCCTGCGCCCCTCCCCTCCGCTCAGCGGGCTCTGGCCCGGTCCATGTCCCCCGTCTGACCTGCCCTACCATCGGTGGCCAGGCTTTCAGCCTCTCTGCCCCCTCACTCTGGATCTCCATCCCGCAGTCCCTTCGCCTCGATCCCCCCCAGAGGATCCAATTCAAGATCCTCGTCCTCACTTTCAAGCTGTTCACAGCCTTGCCCCCTCTCCGTCTATCTCTCTGACCTGCTGTCTCCCTATCAGCCTGCGCCCCTCCCCTCCACTCAGCGGGCTCTGGCCCGGTCCATGTCCCCCACCCGACCTGCCTTACCATCAGTGGCCAGGCTTTCAGCCTCTCTGCCCCCTCACTCTGGATCTCCATCTCGTAGCGATGGACTTCGCTCCTTCTGCTGCCCTCTTAACTCTCCCCCCCTCTCCTCCTCTCCTTCCCCCCCCCCCCCCCCCCCCACGGCTCGGGTCCCAACCTGATTGTTCATTGCTTCAGGACGTCCTCCCGACGTGAAAGGCACTATGTAAATGTCATTATTTTTATTGTTGTGGTGTATATTATATCCCAAGATATTATTTCCAAACTCATTTGTTCTTGAATGAGTCAACTTCCAATGTCTCCCCACGGAACCTATTCTATACATTTACCTCCCGCTCACTGATTCAACAGCTAACAGTCATATAATAATAATAAAATCAAAATAATCATTACAATTACAGGCAAGATAGTCAAATTTTATTGTGTGTGAAGGAACAGAGAGACCTGGGGGTTTGTGTGAGTGAATCTTTGAAGGTGGCAGGACAGGTAGACAAGGCTGTTAAGAAAAAGAGGGAATAGGGGGAGAGGGAGGGAGGGAGGGAGGGAGGGAGGGAGGGAGGGAGGGAGGGAGGGAGGGAGGGAGGGAGGGAGGGAGGGAGGGAGGGAGGGAGGGAGGGAGGGAGGGAGGGAGGGAGGGAGGGAGGGAGGGAGGGAGGGAGGGAGGGAGGGAGGGAGGGAGGGAGGGAGGGAGGGAGGGAGGGAGGGAGGGAGGGAGGGAGAGAGTTTTTATCATGAACGTTGATCACCAGCCAGAGTGAAACTGAAGGCAATATCCCTCCTGGCTTCGATATTTTATATCAGACGTTTTATTGTGAGCAAAGTTTACACGTTGGGTACAATCTACACACAGAGAGATAGATTACTGATCTCAACAGAGAGTTGGACACACACAGTCTGGTCACAGTCAGGGACCTGACCCGATAGAGATATCGCTGGGACTTTGGGTCAACCTGAGAATGTCCATGGATTTAATCTGTCTGAAAAATCCTTCAGGACTGCGACGGCTCCGTCGTTCACCGTGCGTCTGTTTCCAATCTTATTACCGGAGCTCTGTATAATCAGAGGTGATCTTATAGAAACCTATGAGATTATTAAGGGGCACGACAGAGTAGACAGTGGGAGACTGTTTCCCCTGGTTGGAGAAATTATAACCGGGGGTCACTGTCTTAAATTTAGGGGGTCAGCCCTTTCTCACTGAGTTGAGGAAAAACCTCTTCACTCGGAGGGTAGTGAATTTATGGAATTCTCTACCCCAAAGGGCTGTGGATGCTCGGTCAGCCCTGGAACATATTCAAGACTGAGATTGATAGATTTCTTGTGGATAAAGGGATTAAGGGATTTGGGGATTAAGGTGGAGTTAGATGAGAAGATCAGCCATGATCTTACTGAACGGCGGAAGAGGCTAGAGGGGCTGAATGGCCTACTCCTGCTCCTAATTCTTATGTTCTCATAGACTCGCAGAGCTGAGCACCTCCTCCTGTTATACCCCGCCCAGTCCCGCTCCGCATTGCCTTAAACAACGTATGTGAACCACGTGGAACTGAGGTAAAGCTGATGTTAATGTGTTATGACCGGCAGATTCTCAGCGGCTCGGAGTTTTTCCCGCCATCGTTATTCCAGGGGCAGAAGAGAGGATAGAGTTTCCCAGTGAAAGTTTGGGCGAAAGTGTGGAGATGAGACATGTGGTCAGCGTTGTAAAACGACACCTGTCCCCCCTCGTAGTCCAGGTAAACTCCCACCTTCCCGGGTCTCACTGTCAGGGGCAGGGGAATAGGATCCGGAGTCAGAGCCTTATACACTCCACCTTGCAGTTGCACACCCCAGACCCCAACCACCGGTGACCATAAGATTGGTCCTTTCCTGTTGACAGACTCTCTGGCCAACCCCACAGTCCATGCAGTCTTGTTGACCACCTCCACCTCCCAGTAATGTCTCCCTGATGTGAAGCCCTCAGACCCCAGGACAATGAGATATTCACTAAACCTCTTTAGGGTGTCGCGGAGCCGACGTGTTTTCTTTCCGTCTCTCACACTGGTCAGGTCCTCAGACAGGATGAGCTGAGGATGGGCTGTGTCGGGATCCAGGGTCAGAGAGGCCGGAGCTGAGAGAGAGAGAGAAATAACACACAGTGTGGTGAGGGGGGCAGGGAGGAGGTAACGTCAGCCGTAGATGGAAATGACCAATTGTATTATTGGAGGGATTATTATCAGGCGTGTGGAGTGAGGAAACTTGCCCAAGGTTTGGACCTGACCTGCCTGGATTCGAACACAGGTCTCCCCCAGCTTGATCTCCCCAGTTTGCACGGCAAGGCACTCTAACCACTGAGCCACAGGAGCTCCACATTTCAACGTGTCCTGACCGCAACGGATAGAAAGAGGGAAGGCAGCGGAGGCTTGTGCCTACGTCACCCGTCACCGAGACACTGAGGAAGGAAGGCGCCTTGCGCCTCGGAGCTACATTCAACCCAATGGGTAGAAAAGGCACGAGTTCTCGCTGCCTTTCTGTTGCTTTTAAGGCACAGGCCTATCGAATCGCGGTTAAATAATTTGGGTAGCTCCCACCAAAAACCGTTTGCGTCATGTACGATGCTCATTGCCACAAATATGATCCATTGAACAATCATCTACAATTTTAAGTTTTTATTTTCATAAGGTAAACACTGCCCTCCGTTCAACAGGACTTGTCCTGCTCCAAGCCCCCGCCCGAACCCCCCCACCATCGGAGGCCGGGCCTTCAGTTTCTCCGCTCCCACCCTATGGAATGCCATCCCCCAATCCCTCCGTCTCGTCTCTTCCCTTCCCTCTTTCAAGGCCGGTTTGAAGACTTTCCTCTTCGACCGTGGCCTTTTGTTCCCCACCCCCCGAACTCTTTTACCTCCCCTTCGTGTCTCACCCCTTCCCAAACACTCCCCTCCCAGCTCGGGTCACACGCCTCCTGTGCAGCGCCTTGGGACGTCCTCCCCACGTGAAAGGCGCTCTATAAATGTAAATTGTTGTTGTTGTTGTTGCTGTTGTTGTTGCCCTACCCTGACTACACATCCCTGTATTGTCAGAATCCAGCCAGGTGAATGTCAGACTATTCACACACACACACACACACACAAACCTTCGGGCTGAGAATGGGAGACATTTACCTGGGCTGAGGCTGTGTAGCATCTCTCTCCAGGCTGTGTACTGTACCGGCCCATTGTATATCCCCACAGGCAGATCACCCTCAGATACTGGCAGCACAAAATCCCCGTCACTGACCCTGTAATAAGAGACGCTCACATTATAAAGCGAAACTACACCTTGTGTGTGGTTTGTGCAGTAAATAGTGGGGAGGATTGTTTTAAAAAAATTCCATACCTTGCCTGCCGAGTGCTTTCCTCCTAATGAAATAAAACACAGAGAGATCTGAGCTCACACCGAGACACGACATTGTCAACTCGGAAACGGAACCGAGTTCTACAGCGCACAGTAGAGTATACCGATTAATCAATAAAAATCATCCATAAAGTCCGACTCCCGACTTTCTGCTTCCAGAGCGTTTGTAACGTTCACGGAACTGAATTACCATTCAATCAGTTTACCTGCTGCCAGGTGAGCATTTCCTTTCCCGTCCGTTCCTGTAACTCTAAGAGTTTGCCCTGAATCTCTCGCAGGTTTTTCTCCATTCGGTGTAAAGTCTCCCCCTCTCGCTGTCTGAGCTCTCGGATTACACGCTGCTCTCTGTCAGTGAGGCTCTGGTGCAGTTTAGCAAACTCAGCCGTGACATTGTTCTCCAGACTGTTCGCCTGTTCCTGCAAAATGAAGTGTCAGACATCACACTGCGCACGGTAAAGAGAGAAACACGACTGAGATTCTAGACATCAGCCCCAACACAACTTACCTTAACTTGTGAGATCTTTTGTTTCTGTTTAACTTCAGCTGCTAGAGCAGCGGCCTTGCTCTGTGTGAGAGAAGCTAAGGAGGGTTTCGCTTTCTCCTGGAATTAAATGTTAAAAAACGCTGAGAAAAAGCTTATTTAAACGAACGCAGCACTGAGCACGATTGACGTTCGGTGCTTATTACCTTGTAGAGATGAGTAGCCTTTTTTATGGGTTTGATGCTGTGGTTTCTGTGTTCCTGGGTGTCCGTACAAGCAACGCAGATCTGTTTCTTGTCTGTTTCACAGAACAGCTTCAGTTCCTGACGATGCTCTTCACAGTAAAGTCTTCTCTCCGTCTCTACCGGGCCTGTGTTCGGCCGTGGAGCTTTCTCCACCATCCTTGCCAGGGCTCGGTTGCTGCTCGTGTTGCTATCAGTAAAGAGCGTTCTGTATTCGGGATTTACTCTCCCGTTCCCACCTCTGTGAAGATACAGGAGCGGCAGAAGTTGCAGCCACAATGCAGGCCTAGTGGGATCAGGAAATCGATCCAGAGAAAGTCACCTCCTCAGTCAGACTGCGAGCTTGTTAATGAGAAGCTATTTCACTCACAGCATTTCCTGATTCAAAGGAGTGGTGCACTTTCCCCGTTTGAGGAGTGGCTCTGACCCAATAACCAGACAGATGAGTTCTTCAGTTCCTCGATGCAATCTCTCCTTGTCAACCGAGTCACTGCCAGTTCCAGGTCTCGGCTGAAGACCTTTCTGTTCGACCGCTCCTTCTGTCACTTTATTCCCCCTCCCCCTGGCTCGGGCCCGGGATCCGTTATCGTGAGACGCTGTCCAGCGTGGAGTGAGGGCGCAATATAAATCAAAATTGTTGTTGCTGTTGTTGTTGTTGAGTACAACTACATATCACTTTAGGGGTCAGTCGCTGGGTGACTTCCTTGTGGAGTCCTGTAGCTCAGTGGTTAGAGCATTCGCCTTGGAAGCCAGCGACTATGGGTTCAATTCCAGGCAGGACGAAACCTTGGGCAACTTTCGTTACTCCACACACCTAATAATAATCGCTCAAAGCAAAAATCTGTAATGAACATTTACAACTTGCCTTGCAAGCGCGAGACCTGTGTTCGAATCCAAGCAGGTCAGGGGCGGAAACGTGGGCAAGTTTCCTTACTCCACGCGCCTAATAATAATCCCTGCCCCCACAAAAAAAAATCAACGGGCAGGAAGCTGTGATCTCGGTGTTCCCGGGAGTCTGTGCAAACCAAGCAGATCAATCTCTTGTCAGCCTCACAGAACAGCTTCAGTGGTTCCTGGTGTTTCTCACAGAGACGGTTGATTCCCATCTCTTTCGGGGCCAGGTTCAATTTTCGAGCCTTCTCCGCCAAATTCCCCAGGGCCCGATTGTCCCTGAGGTTAGTTACAGCGATGGCCTGTCGACATTGCGGACAGGAACCTGTTTCCTGCTTCCCCCCAGCTCCGTGTGATACAGGAGCGGCAGAAGTTATGGCCGCACTCCAGGATAACTGGATCAGTAAATAAATCCAGACAAATGGGACAATTCAACTCCTCATTTAGACTTGGAACCTGGAGTCCAGAAGCCATTTTCAGCCTCAATGCTTTCTCATCTAACTTGTTGTTTGCGTGGATATCCCAGTGTTTGCGTGGATATGGCTCAGGTTTGCACTCAAACCTGTTCCTCAGTGATATGATCATATGATGCCTAGGATCATATGATCATTATTGACACTGAAAAAATTCTGATTGGACATTTAGAATATACTTTCGAGCTCCTGTGGCTCAGTGGTTAGAGCACTCCCCTTACAAGCAAGCGTGAGATCTGCGTTCGAATCCAGTCAGATCAGGGCGAAACCTTGGGTAAGTTTCCTTATTCCACACGCCTAATATTAATCACTCAAAAAAAAAAACACAATAATAAAAATTGGTAATTTTCAATCCACGGCTGTTTGTGGGGGACGCTGCTGTGCACAATTGGCTGCCGCGTTTCGCCCACAAATATATACAGTCAATTAACTTTACAGCATATTCTGTGAAGCGCTTTGAGACGTCGATAAGACGTCGTGCACGCATACATCACCTCGAGGCTGGACTACGAAAACTGTCTCCTGGTCGGCCTCCCCAGCTCCTCCATTCACAGGCTGCAGGCCATCCCAAACTCTGCAGCCCGTGTACTATCCCGCACCCGCCTCCGCGACCACATAACCCCCACCCTCGCCCGTCTCCACTGGCTCCCCATCCTCCAGAGGATCCAGTTCAAGATCCTCGTCCTCACCTACAAGGCCTTACACGGCCTTGCCCCGCCCTATCTAACCGATCTACTCTCCCCCTACACGCCCACCCGGACCCTCCGTTCAACAGGACTTGTCCTGCTCCAAGCCCCCCGCCCGAACCTCCCCACCATCGGAGGCCGGGCCTTCAGTTTCTCCGCTCCCACCCTATGGAATGCCATCCCTCAATCCCTCCGTTTCGCCTCTTCCCTTTCCTCTTTCAAGGCCGGTTTGAAGACTTTCCTCTTTGACCGTGCCTTTTGCTCCACCCCGAACTCTTTTACCTCCCCTTCGTGTTTCACCCCTTCCCAAACACTCCCCTCCCAGCTCGGGTCACACGCCTCCTGTGCAGCGCCTTGGGACGTCCTCCCGACGTGAAAGGCGCTCTATAAATGTAATTTGTTGTTGTTGTTGTTGGAAAGCGAGGATTATCATGATGTTATTTATTATTATAGAACAGAAGCTCAGGTTTCCAAAGAAGCCAATTTGCAGATGGACAGAGATGAACAGTAACGAGCCTGAATCTGTACTGATTTCAACACGGGGAGGTTGGGAGAAGAGATGGGAGGGGATATGTTTAATAATAATAATCCTTGCGTTTGAAATAGTGCTTTTTCACGTCCTCTACACGTCTCAAAGCGTTTCACAAGAACATACTGTAAAGCGAATTGACTGTATATTTGTGGGCAAGACATATTGTAATGTGATGGGTTTAGATTGTATCAGATACTTTATTCGATTATATCAGACAGTTTACACGTTGGGTACAGTCCAGACACGAGCAACAGCAAAATTACAACTGTAGAGCACATTTCATGTTGGGAGACATTCTCAAACTGCTGAAGAGTCTAGGAGGGGGCTGGGAAGAGGGAGGTCAGAGTGGGTATCATCGAAGAAATATCATTTTTTCGTGCCTTGCAGATCAGAAAGACGTCCCAAATCGAGACACACCTGGCAGGTCTGGCCACAACCCATTCACACTCTGGTGCTGAGGCAGGGGTGGGGTTTCTGCCCTGAAGGGGGCAAAGGTTTAAACAGAGACAAACAAACACCTATCTGCAGATCGGAGAGCCGGTTCCATGGAGATATCACTGGGACACACACAACAACAACAACAACAATTTACATTTATAGAGCGCCTTTCACGTCGGGAGGACGTCCCAAGGCGCTGCACAGGAGGCGTGTGACCCGAGCTGAGAGGGAAGTGTTTGGGAAGGGGTGAAACACGAAGGGGAGGTAAAAGAGTTCGGGGGGTGGGGAACAAAAGGCACGATCGAAGAGGAAAGTCTTCAAACCGGCCTTGAAAGAGGAAAGGGAAGAGACGAAACGGAGGGATTGAGGGATGGCATTCCATAGGGTGGGAGCGGAGAAACTGAAGGCCCGGCCTCCGATGGTGGGGGGGTTCGGGCGGGGGGCTTGGAGCAGGACAAGTCCTGTTGAACGGAGGGTCCGGGTGGGCGTGTAGGGGGAGAGTAGATCGGTTAAGTAGGATGGGGCAAGGCCGTGTAAGGCCTTGTAGGTGAGGAGACGAGGATCTTAAACTCGATCCTCTGGAGGATGGGGAGCCAGTGGAGACGGGCGAGGGTGGGGGTTATGTGGTCGCGGAGGCGGGTGCGGGATAGTACACGGGCTGCAGAGTTTGGGATGGCCTGCAGCCTGTGAATGGAGGAGCTGGGGAGGCCGACGAGGAGAGAGTTTCCGTAGTCCAGCCGTGAGGTGATGTACGCATGCACAAGTTACACAAGTTACACAGGTTACAGTGAGAATGAGGATCGATTGAGTGAGTTATCTTTATTATGACTGAAAGACAGGAAAGCTCCCAGCTATAACCTCTATTGCGTATTGGATATGAACTCTCCCCACACGCAGTACAAAGCGTTACTGGCTGCTGTAATCCAACCCCACTCCCAACCCGTATTCCCTTAGATAACAGCCAGTGAATCACATGGAAACTGAGGTAAAATCACGTCACTGTTGATATGTTCATAAATGGCAGATTCTCAGCGGCTCAGAGTTTCTCCCGCCGTCATTAAACCAGGGACAGAAGAGAGGATAGAGCTTCTCAGTGAAAGTGTGGGTGAAAGTGTAGAGATGAGACATGTGGTCAGCGTCGTAAAATGACACCTGTCGCCCCTCGTAGTCCAGGTAAACTCCGACCTTCCCGGGTCTCACTGTCAGGGGCAGGGGGGTGGGAGGAGAATTCAGAGCCTTATAGTCTCCATCCCACATCCACATACCCCAGACTCCATCCTCTGTCGACCATGTGATCTCTCTTTTCCTGTTGACAGACTCTCTGGCCAATCCCACAATCCAGTCAGTCTTGTTCCCCACCTGCACCTCCCAGTAATGTCTCCCTGATGTGAAGCCCTCAGACCCCAGGACAATGGGATGGTAACTAAACCTCTTTGGGGTGTCAGGGAGCGGCTGCCGTTTGTCTCCGTGTCTCACTCTGGTCAGGTCCTCAGACAGGATGAGCTGGGGATGGGCTGTGTCAGGATCCAGGGTCAGAGAGGCCGGAGCTGAGAGAGTAAAGTAACACAAAGTGCAGTGAGGAGCTCATGGAGGAGTGGTGGGGTGGGGGGGCCCACGAGGTTAGGGTACTAGGCGCTAGCGTGTGAGCTGTTGAAATACCCTTCCACCTTCTCGATCGCCCTCCTCGCTGGTCTCCCATGCTCCACTATTCACAAAATTCAACTGATTCAAACTCGCATTCTCACCCACATTAAACTCCATACCTCTGTCAACCCAGTCCTTGTCAAACTCCATCGGCTCCCTGCCACAGAACGGATGCATTTTAAGATCCTGTATTTAAATTCCTTCATGGCCTGGCATTCCCCCTCTCTCTCCAATCTGTCTCCCTGCAACACTAGCTGCCACCTCCACCGGAATGGTAACTAAACCTCTTCTGGGTGTCAAGAGAGGGGCTGTCAGGGATCTGGCCTCTTGGTTGTCCCCTGAACTTTCAGACCCAATATCCCCCAAAGCTGTGGAACTCGTATCACGATCCCTCCATCTTGTCCCTCACTCCCCATCTTCATGTCACACGTGAAGACATTCCTCTATGACCATGCCTGAGGTCATCAACCCCCTCCCCCAGTTTGGCATTGGGCTCTGCCACTGTTAAAGGCTTGAAGACTATCAATTCACTTCTCAGTATATTCTGTGAAATGCTTTGAGACGTCTAGAAGATTATTATTACTATTAAGACACCATCCAGCATGGTACTACAAGAGTAAAGAGATCTGGCCTGTGACCCGGCAGTGACATTTCATTACAAACAATGTTTAATGTGTTAGGATCCAGGTGAATGTCAGATACAAACCTTCTGGCTGAGAATGGGAGACATTTACCTGGGCTGAGGCTGTGTAGCATCTCTCTCCAGGCTGTGTACTGTACAGGCCCTTTGTATATTCCCATTGGCAGATCACCCTCAGATACTGACAGAACAAAATCTGCATCACTGATCCTGAAATAAGGGATGTTCACATTATAAAGTGAGACAACACGTTTGGTTCAGGTATTAAATTTTGTAAAGAATATTTTGTACCTTCTCTTCCGAGCGATTTCCTCCTAAAGAAATGAAACACAGCTATGAGCTCACACAGAGACACAACATTGTAGGTAATAATAAATAATAATCCTTGCATTTGATCTTGCGCCTGCTCATGTCTCCAAGATGTCGCAAAGTGCTTCACAAAATATACTGTAAAGTTTAGTGACTCTATTTTGAGGGGCAAAACACTGTGTGTTTTGTGGGAGACGCAAAGAAAGGCAGAAAGCGAGCCACAGAGGCAGCGAGAGAGAAAGACAAGAGACAGAGCGACAGAGAGTTCTGAGAGATTGAGAGAGCAGAACACTGGGAAAGAGACTGAGAGGGAGAGCAAGAGACGGAGAGACTAGGAAAGACAAACGGATAGACTGAGAGAGCCTAAGAGTTTTCAAAATTATAAGGGGATTATAAGGGGTGAACACGGAGAAATTATTTCCATCTATGAGTGGGAAGGTAACCCGCAGGCACCGATTTAAAACCATAATAATAATCCTTGCATTTGGTGTAGTGCTTTCACATCTTATCGACGTCTCAAAGCGCTTCACAGAATATACTGTAAAGTGAAGTGACTGTACATTTGTGGGAGAAACGCGGCAGCTAATGGCGCCCAGCGGCGTCCCCCACCAACAGTCGTGAATTGAAAACGACCAATTGTTTACTCTCAGATTATCATTAGGCCTGTGTGTGGAGTAAGGAAACTTGTCCACGGTTTCGCCCCGATCTGCCTGGATTTGAACACAGGTCTCACGCTTGTAGGGCGAGTACTCTAACCATTGAGCTGCAGGAGGAATAGTTAACAGAACAGAGAGGGAGGCGAAATTAAATTTTTTCACACAGAAAGTTTTTCGGATTTGATTTCAAACCTGATTTGATAACAACTTTTAAGAGATAGGTAATTGTTTGGGGAAGGAAACACTCGTGGGGCAATGGGAAGAGCAAACGAGTGCGAATGATTTGGATGGCTCTAGATTTGTTGTGCCAGTCAGTACAGTAATGGGGGTGATTTTTGATGCTGTAGGATTCTATGAAGAGAGACAGAGACTTTTAGAGAGAGACAGAAAGACTTTGAGAGAAAATGTATTGTAGGGGTCCTCCCAAAGGAGTCCTTTTAATAATAATAATCCTTGCATTTGATATAGCGCTTTCCACATCTTATCAACGTCCCAAAGCGCTTCACAGAATATACTGTAAAGTGAATTGACTGTATATATTTGTGGGCGAATCGCGGCAGCCAATTGCGCACAGCAGTGTCCCACACACAGTCGTGGATTGAAATGACCAATTTTATTATTGTGGTTTTTTTTGGAGGGATTATTATTAGGCGTGTGGATTAAGGAAACTTGCCCAAGGTTTCGCCCTGACCTGCCTGGATTCGAACACAGGTCTCCCCAGCTTTCAAGACAAGTGCTCTAACCACTGAGCCACTTTTAGCTGACTACACAGACAAAATGTCTGTCTGTGTGTGTCATTCTACATTACATATTGGATCAAGCGAAACGGCAATGTGTGCAGCTAGTATAATCAATAAAATCACTGGGCTGTTTATCAGTCAGACTTTGACTGTCTGCTCCAGACTGTGTGTAACTTTTACTTCACTAAATTATAATTTCATGCCTTTACCTGCAGAAAGGTGAGATTGTCTTTTTCCATCTGTTTCTGTAACGCTGAGAGTCTTTGCTGAGCTGAAACTAAATTGCTTTGAATTGCTTGTAGATTTTTCTGCATTTGCTCTAAAATCTTATCCTCTTGTTCTCTGAGGTCTCGGATTACACGCTGCTCTCTGTCAATGAGGCTCTGGTGCATTTTAGTAAACTCAGCCGTGACGTGGTTCTCTATATTGTTCGCCTGTTCCTGCAAAATGAAGTGTCAGACATCACACTGCGCACGGTAAAGAGAGAAACACGACTGAGATTCTAGACATCAGCCCCAACACAACTTACCTTAACTTGTGAGATCTTTTGTTTCTGATTCAGTTCAGCTTCCATAGCAGGGGCTATCCTCTGTGTGAGAGAAGCTAAGGAGGATTTCACTTTATCCTGGAATTAAATAGAAGCTGTGAGAAAAATCGTGTTTAAACAAGCAGAGAATCAGATCAGACGGAGCCCGATTGACAGTCTGGTGCCTTTTACCTTATAGATCTGAACAGCCTCCTTGATGGGGATGTGATCGTGATTTCTATGTCTTCGGGCATCTCTGCAAACCACACACATCAGTTTCTTGTCTGTTTCACAGAACAGCTTCAGTTCCTCCTCATGCTCCTCACAATAAAATCTTCTTTCTGTCTCAACTGAGGTTATTTTTAACTGTCGAGCTTTCTCCACTATCCGCCCCAGGCCCCAGTTGCCCCTCAATTCACTGCTGGCAAAGACTGTTCTGCATTCAGGACAGGCATTGCTCTCCTTGTTGTCCCAGCTCTGCGTGATACAGGAGCGGCAAAAGTTGTGGCCGCAATCCAGGGTAACCGGGTCAGTAAAGAGATCCAGACAAACTGAACAATTTAACTCCTCGGTCAGACTCTGGTGCCTGGAAGCCATGGTCATCTCACAGCCTCCCGCTTTCAGTCTCAGAGTTTCTGTGCTGTGTGCGCCTGGCTTGCCCTAGACGCCGCTCCTTGACTGCTGATGACGGTGATATTGAGGAAACTGAGCAAAGTTTAATCCAGAAAATAGCTCTAAACCACTGAGGGGGCAGATTGAGGATAAGATAAGGATTAAGAAGAAGAATAATAATCCTTGCGTTTGATATAGCGGCTTTTCACATCTTACCGACATCTCAAAGAGCTTCACAGAACATACTGTGAAGTGAATTGACTGTGTGTTTGGGGGCGAAACCCTGCAGTGATAGACGTCACTGTTCATATCAAACTATATGGAGGTCTCACTGATCATCAAACTATCAAATTGTCCATCAAAACTATCAGATTATCAATCAAACTGTCTCAAAAGCGCTTCTGAGAATATCCTGTCAAGTCAAGTGTAGTGACTGTATATATATATATATATATATTTGTGGGAGAGAGCGAAATGCGACAGCCAATTGTGCACAGCAGCGTCCCCCCCACACACAGCCAACAGTGGGTTGAAATGACCAACATTATTATTATTTTTTAGAGGGATTATTATCAGGCGCGCGTGTGTGTGCGTATGTGTCTGTGTGCGTGTGTGTCTGGGTGTGTACTGACTGTGTCTGTGTGTGTGTGTCTGTGTGTGTGTGTCTGTCTGTGTGTGTGTGTGCGTTTGTGTGTGTAGTGACTGTGCGAGTGAGTTCCTTCGTTCGTTCGTTCCTTCGTTCGTTCTTTCCTTCCTTCCTTCGTTCGTTCTCGGCTCTAACCACTGAACTACAGGACTCCACTCCCATCATCTGACCACGAAGCTTCAGAGCTCCTCATGGCATTTTACAGACAAGTGTGTAGTGACTGTGTATTTAGCGACACTGAGGTCCCGGAGGACATTAAGTTCTGGCCAGCGAACCTGCCGTCTGGGCTTCTCCCCCCTGACCCGCTGCTGTCTCTGGGCTTCAGGTCTCGTCGCTCACCCAACTAAACTAAACAGGGAGCGGCGACCGTTAGGCTGCCTACAAAACACTGACTCTCCAGCACCTTCGCGTGTGAAAAGCTCTACGCAAATATTATTTTGTTGTTATCGTCGTCGTTGCCACCGCTACCAGGAACGAGCGAGAGCTCGCAATGTCATACAATACCTTTATATTGTGGGAAGAAATGCCATCAAACAGGACAGAAGAGACACATAACTATAAAACACTGCAAGGTCTCGTGACGAGGGTGAGCAGAAAGGGAGAGGCATGCCCAGCGACACAACCTCCCCCCACCAGAGGGAATGCGAGAGAGAGAGCCCCCACAACCCCCAGCTTGTCTATGTCCAGGTGTGGGTGGGAGTCTCCTCTCTGCTCATCAGCGGCTGGAATGAAACTAGAAGGAACATCTGGATTGAAGTGGTTTCAGACACTTTATTTTGTGCAAATTGTAACACGTTGAGTAAGATCCAGACACAAACCAATAGAAACTTGCTGTGTGTCCATCTCTAGTCTTATTACAGGATCTCTATGGATCCGCAGAGCTTGCCATCTTCTCCTTTAACCCTCCCTCTGCTCGCACCCACAACGTATTCCCTCAAACAACACACATGTAAACTGAGGTACACCCACATCACTGTTACTGTGTCAAATCCAACAGATTCTCAACTGCTCTGAGTTTGTCCCCTCACAGTCGTTACAAGGACTGAAGTAAGGATAGAGTTTCTCAGCGAAAGTTTGAGTGAAGGTGTGGAGATGAGACATGTTGTCAGCGTTGTAAAATGACACCTGTCCCCCCTCATAGTCCAGGTAAACTCCGACCTTCCCGGGTCTCACTGTCAGGGGCAGGCGGGTGGGGGGTGATGTCAGAGCCCGATAGTCCCCATCCACCATCATCAATCCCCAGACCCCACCCTCCGATGACCATATAATTGGTCCTTTCCTGTTGACAGACTCTCTGGCCAATCCCACCATCCATCTTGTCTTGTTGCCCACCTGCACCTCCCAGTAATGTCTCCCTGATGTGAAGCCCTCAGACCCCAGGACAATGGGATATTTACTAAACCTCTTCAGTTTGTCAGGGGGCGGCTGCCGTTTTCCTCCGCCCTTCACGCTGGTCAGGTCCTCAGACAGGATGAGCCGGGGATGGGCTGTGTCAGGATCCAGAGTCAGAGAGGCCGGAGCTGAGAGAGAGAGAGAAATAACAAAGTGGAGGTGCGGTGGTCATGTAGCAAGGGGGGGGGGGTTGCAGGAATGAGGGCAGGACACTAGGGGGCAGTCTGTGCACCAGTGAAAGACTGAACTAATTAAATGTCCTCCTTTCTGTTCTCGCCTGCTCCACAAAATTCAGTTAATTAAAAACTCTGTAAACCACCCGCCTTCTCACCTGCATTAAACCCTGTATGTCTATCATCTATTACCCACCTATTACCTCACTCCTGTAAAAACTCCCTGTTTGGGCTCCCTGTTACAGAGCGGATCAAATTCAATATCTTCAATATTTACCATTATTGTAGTTTGTTGGCTAAAAATGCGCTGATCGCGTACCAAAGAGGACACTGATGACTGGTGAAAACACACATAGCACCACCTACTGATGTTAACAAGAGTAAAGAGCCCTGAGCTGGGTCCCTGCGGTGACATTTCATTGCCAACAATGTTTAATTTGTTAGGATCCAGGTGAATGTCGGACTATTCACACACCTTCAGTCTGAGAATGGGAGACATTTACCTGGGCTGAGGCTGTGTATCAACTGTCTCCAGGCTGTGTACTGTACAGGCCCTTTGAAAATACCCACAGGCAGATCACCCTCAGATACTGACACCTCAAAGGCCTCGTCACTGATTCTGAAATAAAGGGACATTCACGTTATCAAATGAAGCTACACCTCGTATTTGGTTTCTCTGTTAAATTCTGGGGATATGTTGTAAAGAAAGTTTGATACCTTCTCTTCCGAGCAGCTTCCTCCTAGAGAAATAAAACACAGACAGTTCTGAGCACACACACTGAGACACGACAGGGTAGTTAATAACAATCCTTGCATTTGATATAGCGCCTTGTAACGTTCTTAAAGCATCTCAAGGAGCTTCACAGAATCTACTACAAAGTGACTTGACTGTACATTTTGTGGATGAAAGGTGGCAGCCAATTGCGTACACCAATGCCCCACAAACAGTCATCGATTGAGTGATTAATTTATTGTTATTATTGAAGGAACGATTTATTGAAGGGATGAAAGATTAGAATTTCATCTCTTTACCTGCAGAAAGTTGAGCGTGTCGTTTTCCACCTGATTTTGTAACTCTGAGAGCTTTTGTTGAACTAAATCTATTTTGCCCTGAATCTCTAGCAAGTTTTTCTCCATTCGGTGTAAAATCTCCTCCTCTCGCTGTCTGAGCTCTCGGATTACACGCTGCTCTCTGTCAGTGAGGCTCTGGTGCAGTTTAGCAAACTCAGCCGTGACATTGTTCTCCAGACTGTTCGCCTGTTCCTGCAAAATGAAGTGACAGACATCACACTGCGCACGGTAAAGAGAGAAACACGACTGAGATTCTAGACATCAGCCCCAACACAACTTACCTTAACTTGTGAGATCTTTTGTTTCTGTTTAACTTCAGCTTGTAGAGCAGCGGCCTTGCTCTGTGTGAGAGAAGCTAAGGAGGATTTCACTTCATCCTGGAAATAAATAGAAACTGTGAGAAAAATCTTGTTTAAACAAATAGATAATTAGATCAGACTGAGCCCAATTGACAATCTGGTGCCTTTTACCTTATAGATCTGAACAGCCTCCTTTATGGGGATGCGTTTGTGTTCATTGGAGTCTCTGCAAACCACACACATCAGTTTCTTGTCTGTTTCATAGAACCACTTCGGTTCCTCCTGATGCTCCTCACAGTGAAGTCTTCCTTGCATCTGCACTGGGGCTGTGCTCTGTCGTCGAGCTGTCTCTGCCATCCTCGCTAGGGCCCAGTTGCCCCTCATGTTACTCTTGACAAAGGCTGTTCTGCATTCAGGACAGGTTTTTCTATGCTTGTTTTCCCAGTACTGTGTGATACAGGAGCGGCAAAAGTTGTGGCCACAATCCAGGGTAACCGGGTCAGTAAAGAGATCCAGACAAATAGAACAATTTAAATCCTCGGTCAGGCTCTGGTCACAGTAAGCCATGATCACTTCAAAGCCTCCCAAGTCACACACCTCTCAGTCTCAGGGTTTCTCTGGTGTGTGTGTGTGTGTGTGTGATTGTGTCCTTCCCCGGACCCCACACCTCAATCAGTTTCACCTTTGGAACCGCCATCGTGAGGTTTGTGGATTGTGAAAGCAGTTCACAGATTAAGCAAACAAAGCAACGTTTATTATTAACCTAGCCCTGAAGCACTGAGGGAGCAGAGCGAAGATAAGAAACAAAACCTGGTAAAATATTAACAATAATTTGATATCGCTCCAGGATGTGTCAAAGTTCCTCACAGCATTTTATTGTTCTGCCTGGTGACTATGTAGTTTGAAACATCAAAGTGAGGCCCAATGTTCTTGTCAAAGAGATGGGAGTTCAGGCCAGGAATTCCCAGGTATAACTGGTCATTCAATTCATGGTTCTTTGTGGGATATTGCGACTGGAAGATGTATAAAGCCCTATATCAAATGCAAGTATTATTATTATTACTATGCATAATTTGCACTCTGCGTTCACCAACAATATACAGACACTACACTTCACAGTAAAATCCCATGAACTGCTTTGGGATATCCTCCCAACATGAAAGCTTCCATTTTAAGAATTATGATAATGATATGTTTATATATAAATATTTTATATCTATCAACTGAAATCAAGTTGCACATCCCAGGACGAGTGACTGGTCATAGTGAACAGTGTAGAAATCTCTCTGCTCATCAAATATAGGTGGTCATTCTCTTCATGGTTGGGTGCAAATTTTCTGTCACATTTTCCTACAAAATACACAGTCACTACATTTTATCATAACTCCCACACAGTGCTTTGACAGGTTTCTAATGTCGTGAGAGTCGCTGTTTCAAACAAAAGGATTGTTGTTGTTTAATCAGTTTGTTCTGTTCACCAGCCAGAGTGAAACTGAAGGAAAGAACTTCAAGGTTGACTTTATATCGGACACTTTAATGTCAGCAAAGTTTACACTTTGTACAATCCAAACAAATCAACAGAAACAGGAGGCCCTGCACCTAAACAACAATAATAATTTGCATTTATATGTAGTCCTTCACACCACACTGTCTTTGCGACTGAAAGCACTTCATCTTCTCCTGTAATCCCACTCCCCGCCCCCCCCCTCGCTCCCTCCCCATTTTCCCTTATATAATAGACAGTGAATCACATGGAAACTGAGGTGAATCCACGTCACTGTTAATGTGTTATAAACGGAAGATTCTCAGTGGATCAGAGTTTTCCCCGCCATCGTTATGACCGGGACAGAAGAGAGGATAGAGTTTCTCAGTGAAAGTTTGGGTGAAAGTGTGGAGATGAGACATGTTGTCAGCGTCGTAAACTGACACCTGTCCCCCCTCATAGTCCAGGTAAACTCCAACCGTCCCGGGTCTCACTGTCAGGGGCAGGGGGGTGGGGGGTGACGTCAGAGCCTCATAGGCCCCGCCCCTCAGCCTCACCCCCCAGACCCCGCCCTCTGGTGACCAAGTGATTAGTTGTTTCCTGTTGACAGATTCTCTGGCCAATCCCACAATCCACTGTGTCTTGTTCCCCACCTGGACCTCCCAGTAATGTCTCCCTGATGTGAAGCCCTCAGACCCCAGGACAATGGGATGGAAACTAAACCTCTTTGGGGTGTCAGGGAGCGGCTGCCATGTGTCTCCGTATCTCACACTGGTCAGGGCCTCAGACAGGATGAGCCGGGGATGGGCTGTGTCAGGATCCAGAGTCAGAGAGGCCGGGGCTGAGAGAGAGAGAGAGAATAACACACAGTGTAGTGAGGGGGTCACAGAGCAGGGGGGGGCTGCAGGAGCGAGGGCGGGGCACTAGGGGGCGGTGTGTGTGAAGAACCCTGAACTAGACAAACTTCCTCGCCTGCGCCACAAATTTCAATTTATTAAAAACTCTATAAGCTGCCCACATTCTCATCCAAATTAAACTCTGCACTTCTATTTCAAACTCCCCCATCCTTTCCAAACCCCACTGGCTCCCTGTCACAGAGTTATCAATATTTTTGTATTTAAATCCCCGCGGTTTCCTCCTATTTCTCCAACCTGCTGTCTCCCTACACACAAAAGGCACTTTACAAATTTTAGGTTGTATTCTGTGAGTATGTGTAGTAGTGGGGGTGGGGTTGGGGTGTTCTCATACCCCCTCTCCCTCCCTTGCCTCCTTGAAGTCCAGCCTCAAGACCCTCCTTTTAACTGGTCCCATCGGTCACTCCAAATCCCCCTTTCCCTCCACCCTCCCCGTCCCCGATCCCAGCTCGGATCTGAAACAATGACTGTCCAGCACCTTGGGTCATCCTGCTGAAGTGAAACGCTCTGTACAAGTGTCATTTTGTTGTTGTTATTGCCCGCACTTGACTGACTCCGGCCTCCTACTTACCACCATATAATATAATAATCCTTGCATTTGATATCGCGCTTTCCATATCTTATCAACGTCCCAAAGCGCTTCACAGAATATACCGTAAAGTGAATTGACTTATATATTTGTGGGCGAATCGCAGCAGCCAATTGCACACAGCAGCGTCCCCCACATACAGTCGTGGATTGAAATGGCCAATTTTATTATTGTGTTTGTTTGGAGAGATTATTATTAGGCATGTGGAGTGAGGAAACTTGCCCAAGGTTTCGCGCTGACCTGCCTGGATTTGAACACAGGTCTCCCCAGCTTGGTCTTCTCAGCTTGCAAGACAAGTGCTCTAACCACTCCTGTGGCCTATGGAGCCACAGGAGCTCCATAGGCCACCATGCTTTCAGCCAACTCGCCGAGACATTGTGCCATTCTCTCCCTCAATACCATTGCCTTGCCCCTTATTTCCCCATTTTCGTGTTGCACTTCATAGAATCACAGAATCATAGAATTTTACGGCACAAAAGGAGGCCATTCGGCCCATCTAGTCTCTGCCGGCTCTTTGAAAAGAGCGATTCAATCCCACTGCCCTGCCCGCTCCCCATAGCCTAATAGACCCGTTCTCCCTAAATAAAGATCTAATTCCCTTTTAAAAGTTGTTATCGAATCAGCCTCCACCACCTTTTCAGGCAATGCATTCCAGATTCGAACAACTCGCTGAGTGAAAAAATTTCTCCTCAGCTCCCCTCTACTGCGCCTTGAAACTATTTTAAATCTGTGACCACGAGTCACAGATTCACCCACGAGTGGAAATAGTTTTTCTCTATTTGCCCTGTCGAAACCCCTCATGATCTTATAAACCTCTATTAGGTCTCCCCTCAATCTTCTCTGCTCCAGAGAGAATAACCCTAGCCTATCTAGCCTCTCCTCATAGCTGAAGTCCCTCAATCCTGGCACCATCCTAGTAAATCTTCTTTGTACCCTTTCCAATGCCTTCACATCCTTTCTGTAGTGTGGTGACCAGAATTGAACACAGTATTCCAGCTGAGGCCTCACCAAAGTCCTATAGAGGTTAGTCATCACTTCCTGACTTTTGTACTCTATACCCCTATTTATAAAGCCTAGTATCCCATATGCCTTCTTAACAGCCTTGTCTACCTGTCCTGCCACCTTCAACGAGCCACTAACACAAATCCCCAGGTCTCTCTGTTCCTTCACACCATTTAAAATTGTACTATCTAGCCTATATTGCCTCCCTTCATTTCTTCTCCCAAAATGCATCACCTCACACTTCTCTGCATTAAACTTCATCTGCCATGTGTCTGCCCACTTTACCAATTTGTCTATATCCTCTTGCAGATGGCTACTATCCTCCTCACTGTTTACTATTCTCCCTAACTTAGTGTCATCTGCAAACTTGGAAACTGTACTCCGTACACCCAAGTCCAGATCATTGATGTAGATTACAAACAGCAATGGTCCCAAAACCGATCCCTGTGGCACACCACTGCTCACTTCCCTCCAATCTGAAAAACAGCCGCTCATTACAACTCTCTGCTTTCTGTCTCGCAGTCAGTTGTGGATCCACGCTGCCACTGTCCCTTTTACGCCATGGGCCTTTAATTTCATAATAAGTCTCTCATGTGGCACTTTGTCAAATGCCTTTTGAAAGTCCATGTAAACTACATCAACTGCGCTACCATTATCCACCCATTCCGTTACCTCATCAAAAAATTCTATCAGATTTGTAAGGCAAGATTTGCCTTTAACAAATCCATGTTGACTGTCCTTTATTAGCCTATATCTTTCTAAGTGAAGATCTACCTTGTCCCTGATTATGGACTCTAGAAGTTTGCCCACTACCGACGTTAGACTGACTGGTCTGTAGTTACCAGGCTTGTCCTTCTGCCCCTTTTTATACAAGGGAGTAACATTAGCTATCCTCCAGTCCTCTGGCACGACCCCTGTGTCCAAGGAAGATTGAAAGATCGTGGCCAGAGTCCCTGCTATTTGCTCCCGTGCCTCACTTAGTAACCTAGGGTGCATCCCATCCGGACCAGGTGACTTATCCACCTTGAGCGACGTCAACCTTTTTAGCACTTCCTCTCTGGTTATAATTATTCTATCCATTTCTCCTACCCTCTCCTCCAATACTATGGCATTGGCTGTATCCTTTTCTTTTGTGAAGACAGAGGCGAAGTACTCATTCAGTACATCAGCCATGCCCTCTGCCTCCACAATGAGATTTCCTCCTAGGTCCCTAATTGGCCCCACCCTCTCCTTGACCAACCTTTTACTCTTAATATGTTGGTAAAAAACCTTAGGGTTCCCCTTAATCTTACTCGCTAATTGTTTTTCATGCAGTCTCTTTGCCCCTCTAACTTCCTTTTTTAGTTCTATCCTACACATCCTATATTCTGCTTTGTTCCCTTCTGAATTTTGAGCCTGACACTTATCATAAGCCTCTTTTTTTTGTTTGATTTTGGCCCCGATTTCCTTAGTCATCCAGGGAGGTTTGGATGCCTTACATTTCACCTTTGTGGGGATGCTTTTGACCTGTGCCTGAACTATCTCCTCTTTGAACGCTGCCCACTGCTCGTTAGTTGTCTTACCTGCCAATTTTTCTTTCCAATCCACCTTGGCTAGGTCCCACCTCAACTCATTGAAATTAGCCCTTTTCCAGTTGAGTGTCCTCACCTGTGATCGTTCCTTATCCCTTTCCATAATTATTCTGAATCTAACGATATTGTGGTCACTATTCCCTAGATGCTCACCTACAGAAACCTGTTGAACTTGCCCTACCTCATTTCCCAAAACTAGATCCAGCAATGCTTCTTTCCTCGTTGGACTGGAAACATACTGATCAAGAAAGTTGTCCTGCACACACTTCAGGAATTCTTCTCCCTCCTTGCCCTTTACTCTACTATTCTGCCAGTCTATATTGGGATAGTTGAAGTCACCCATTATCACTACTCTATTAGCTCTGCATTTCTCCGTGATACGCTTGCAGATCTGCTTGTCTATCTCCTCCCCACTATTTGGTGGTCTATAGTATACCCCTAACAGTGTAACTGCACCTTTTTTATTCCTCAATTCTAACCAGATAGATTCGGTTTTTAGTCCTTCTTCCACCTCGTTCCTTTCTAAGGCAGTCACTGAGTCCTTAACTAAAATTGCCACCCCGCCCCCTTTTCTCCCTTCTCTATCCCTCCTGAATACATTATAACCAGGAATGTTCAACTCCCATTCCTGCCCATGCTGGAGCCAAGTCTCTGTTACTGCTATAACATCATATCGCCTCGCAGCAACCTGAGCCTGTAGCTCACCAATTTTATTTCTCAAACTTCGTGCATTTACATACATGCACTCTAAGGCACAAATTACTTCCTCTGCATTTTTCTCCCGTCTTCCCTTTACCCCTGTCCTCCTTATTACCCCTCCCGTATTTGAACTACTGATCAGTTTCCCACCCTCACCCCCTGGGATTAGTTTAAAGCCCCCCCCACAAAACTCAACAACCTCCCTGAAGACAGCAGTCAGGTTTGGCATTGGGCTCCACCATTCTTAATCTTTCTGAGGCGCCACACAGTATGAAGGCAGCTACATAAATGCAATGGAGACCTAACAAAGGTGTTTAAGATCATGAGGGGATTCGACAGAGTAAACAAGGAAAATCTGTTTCCACTGGTGGGCGTATCGGTGACTCGAGGTCACAGATTTAAAATAGTTTTGAAAAGAAGCAGAGGGGAGGTGAGGAGAAATTGTTTCACTCAACGAGTTGTTCGAATCTGGAATGCATTGCCTAAAAAGGTGGTGGAGGCCGATTCGATAACAACTTTTAAAAGAGAGATACACATTTATTTGGGAAGGACGGGTTTGTGAAGTTATGGGGAGAGAGAGAGCTGGGGAGTGGGATTAAATTGCTCTTTTTAAAGAGCTGGCACAGACTCGATGGGCCGAATGGCCTCTTTTGGGCCATAAAATTCTATGATTCTATGATTTACCTAGACTGAGGCTGTGTACCATCTCTCTCCAGGCTGTGTACTGTACAAGGCATTCAAATATCTTCACAGGCAGAACATCCTCAGATACTGACATTTTAAAAACATCTCCAGTGACTCTGAAATAAGAGACGTTCACGTTATCAAGTGAAATTGCACATTGTGTTTGGTCTGGGTGTTAAATTCTGTGGATATTTTGTGGAGAACATTTCCTACCTTGTCTTCCGAGCAGCTTCCTCCTAAAGGAATAAAAGAGGCAGATCTGAGCTCACCCTATAGTGAAATTAATAATAATACTAACAACACAATTGCATTTGATGTTGGGTCTTATCACACCTTTGTGACGTCTGAAAGCACTTCATCGAATATACTATAAAATGAATTGACTGCATGTTGTATGGGTGAAACACAGAAGGCAACTGCACACACTAGTATCTCAAAACCAGTCATAGACTTTGTGATCAAATTATTATTATTGAAGGAATTATTTATTGAAGCGATCAAAGAAATTATCATTTCATCTCATTACCTGCAGGAAGTTGAGTCCATCGTTTTTCATCTGTTTCTGTAACTCTGAGAGTTTTTGTTGAACATTAGCTAATTTGCCCTGAATCTCTCGCAGGTTTTTCTCCATTCTGTGTAAAATCTCCTCCTCTCGCTGTCTGAGATCTCGGATTACACGCTGCTCTCTGTCAAAAAGGCTCTGGTGCAGTTTAGCAAACTCAGCTGTGACATGGTTCTCCAGCCTGTTCGCCTGTTCCTGCAAAATGAAGTGTCAGACATCACACTGCGCACAGCAGAGAGACACAGGACTGAGATTCTAGACATCAGCCCCAACACAACTTACCTTAACTTGTGAGATCTTTTGTTTCTGTTTAACTTCAGTGTCTAGAGCAGCGGCCTTGCTCTGTGTGAGAGAAGCTAAGGAGGATTTCATTTGAACCTGGAAATAAAAAGAAAAAAAGCACTTGTTTAAACAGAGAATCAGATCAGACTGAACCCGATTGACAGTCTGGTGCCTTTTACCTTATACATCTGAACAGCCTCCTTTATGGGCATGAACCTGTGGTTTCTGTGTTCTTGAGCGTCTCTGCAAACCAGACACATCAATTTCTTGTCTGTTTCACAGAACAGCTTCAGTTCCTCCTCATGCTCCTCACAGAGAAGTCTTCTTTCCGTCTGCACTGGGGCTATGCTCAGCTGTCGAGCTTTCTGTGCGAGGCTCGCCAGGGCCCAGTTGCCCCTCATGTTACTCTTGACAAAGGCTGTTCTGCATTCAGGACAGGTTTTTCTCTGCTTGTTGTCCCAGAACTGTGTGATACAGGAGCGGCAAAAGTTGTGGCCACAATCCAGCGTAACCGGGTCAGTAAAGAAATCCAGACAAACCGAACAATTTAAGTCATCGGTCAGACTCTGGTGACTGTCAGCCATGATTACCTCACAGCCTTCCCGGTCACACACCTTTTGGTCTCAGGGTTTCTCTGCTGTGAGTGTGTCCTGCCCTGGACACCACTCCTTCACTGCTGATCACCTCGATCACTTTCACCTTTGGAACCTCTATCTGGAAGATTATGGGAAAGCACCTCAG
The DNA here is from genome assembly GCA_035084275.1 of Hydrolagus colliei. NCBI lineage: Eukaryota > Metazoa > Chordata > Chondrichthyes > Chimaeriformes > Chimaeridae > Hydrolagus > Hydrolagus colliei. Next base: position 5,300,051 of record CM068771.1, on the reverse strand, counting down.
AGATTGAGGAAATGGAGCAAAGTTTATTCTAAACATAGGCCTAAAGTACTGAGGGGGCAGAGTGAGCACAAGACAAACCTGGAAAATATTAAGAATTATCCCTGCATTTGATATCACGACAGGATATCTCAAACTTCCTCAGTGTTTTACTATCAAATGTAGTGACTGTATATTGAGACTTTAAACTGAGGTCTAAATTGGTCATTTCAATCAACGACTATTTGTGGGACACTGTTGTGCGCAATTGGCTTCCACGTTTTGACCACACATATACAATATATTCAGTGAAGCGCTTTGCGATGCCTAGATGATGTGATAAGCACTATATCAATTGCTAACATTACTATTATTATTATCAACAACAACAACAAATTACACTTATAAAGCGCCTTTCACGTCGGGAGGACGTCCCAATTGATTCAGGCCAGTAATTCCCCAGGTTTTAATTGATCATCCAATTCATGGTTCTTTGTGGAAGACTTGAAAAGTGCAGCGATTATTATATTACAATGTGTAACTTGCCTCATGTGTTCACCTACAATTTACAGTCGCTAAACTTCACAGTAAAATCATGCAAACTGCTTTGTGATATCCTCCCAACATGAAAGCTGCCATTTAGAGCGTTATAATAATGATAGGTTTTATATACATAACCAGACTCAATTCAGCGTTTCATCCAAAGGATGGCGGCTCTCACAAGGCAATGCTTGAAGGTGAGAATAAGGATTTTTAACTCAATGGGGTGATGGTGTGAGACAGGACACGACCTGCAGAGTTCTGGATGATCTGCAGCTTGTGGAGAGAAGTTTTGGGAAGGCCGACAAGCAGGGAATTGGCGTAGTCAAGCCTTGATGAAATGAAGGCAAGTTTGAGGGTTTCAGCGGCCTGAGAGGCAGCAGCAGAGTCAGGCAATGTTGCGGAGTTGCGGGAAGGTAGAGTGGGTCATGGGAGTGAGAAAGGACAGGTTCCTGACTGGCTTGGTGAGATGGAATGTACGTCAGCGGTTGCTGATTCTGCCTACGCCTGAGGCCCTGAGGCGCTGGAGAGAGCCAAACATGGGGGCCTTGGTCTTGGTGACAGTGAGCTGTAAAAAATTGGAAGATACTTCTCCCACCATCCTCCAACCACCAACACCAGCTCAGTGTCAGGCTCCTCTACTGTTAAACACTCTGAGAGGCTACTCTGTGTGGAGGGCGCTATATAAGTGTAATCTGTGCAACTAATCTACATTAGTGTTTCTCCCACAAAATAATCAGCCCATTCACTGACATGATAAGGCGCTTTATCAAATGCAAGAATTATTATAGTTTGCTGAATTCTGGATAAACAGCACTGATCGTGTGTAAACGCTCACACAGCGCCTCCTGCTGACGGTAACGCGGCTCTACAAGAGTAAAGAGCCCTGGGCTGGGGCCCTGCGGTGACATTTCATTGCCAACAATGTTTAATGTGTTAGGATCCAGGTGAAGGACAGACTATTCACACACCTTCAGTCTGAGAATGGGAGACATTTACCTGGGCTGAGGCTGGGTATCATCTCTCTCCACGCTTTGTATAATTGTATATCTACAATATATTTGTATATTCCCACAGGCAGATCACCCTCAGATACTGACACCTCAAAGGCCTCGTCACTGATTCTGAAATAAAGGGACATTCACGTTATCAAATGAAGCTACACCTCGTGTTTGGTTTCTCTGTTAAATTCTGGGGATATGTTGTAAAGAATGTTTGATACCTTCTCTTCTGAGCAGCTTCCTTCTAGAGAAATAAAACACAGACAGTTCTGAGCACACACACTGAGACACGACAGGGTAGTTAATAACAATCCTTGCATTTGATATAGCGCCTTGTAACATTCTTAAAGCATCTCAAGGAGCTTCACAGAATCTACTACAAAGTGACTTGACTGTACATTTTGTGGATGAAAGGTGGCAGCCAAGTGCGCACACCAATGCCCCACAAACAGTCATCAATTGAGTGATTAATTTATTGTTATTATTGAAGGAACGATTTATTGAAGGGATGAAAGATTAGAATTTCATCTCTTTACCTGCAGAAAGTTGAGCGTGTCGTTTTCCACCTGATTTTGTAACTCTGAGAGCTTTTGTTGAACTAAATCTATTTTGCCCTGAATCTCTCGCAGGTTTTTCTCCATTCGGTGTAAAATCTCCTCCTCTCGCTGTCTGAGCTCTCGGATTACACGCTGCTCTCTGTCAGTGAGGCTCTGGTGCAGTTTAGCAAACTCAGCAGTGACATTGTTCTCCAGACTGTTCGCCTGTTCCTGCAAAATGAAGTGTCAGACATCACACTGCGCACGGTAAAGAGAGAAACACGACTGAGATTCTAGACATCAGCCCCAACACAACTTACCTTAACTTGTGAGATCTTTTGTTTCTGTTTAACTTCAGCTTGTAGAGCAGCGGCCTTGCTCTGTGTGAGAGAAGCTAAGGAGGATTTCACTTCATCCTGGAAATAAATAGAAACTGTGAGAAAAATCTTGTTTAAACAAATAGATAATTAGATCAGACTGAGCCCAATTGACAGTCTGGTGCCTTTTACCTTATAGATCTGAACAGCCTCCTTTATGGGGATGCGTTCGTGTTCATTGGAGTCTCTGCAAACCACACACGTCAGTTTCTTGTCTGTTTCATAGAACCACTTCGGTTCCTCCTGATGCTCCTCACAGTGAAGTCTTCCTTGCATCTGCACTGGGGCTGTGCTCTGTCGTCGAGCTGTCTCTGCCATCCTCGCTAGGGCCCAGTTGCCCCTCATGTTACTCTTGACAAAGGCTGTTCTGCATTCAGGACAGGTTTTTCTATGCTTGTTTTCCCAGTACTGTGTGATACAGGAGCGGCAAAAGTTGTGGCCACAATCCAGGGTAACCGGGTCAGTAAAGAGATCCAGACAAATAGAACAATTTAAATCCTCGGTCAGGCTCTGGTCACAGTAAGCCATGATCACTTCAAAGCCTCCCAAGTCACACACCTCTCAGTCTCAGGGTTTCTCTGGTGTGTGTGTGTGTGTGTGTGATTGTGTCCTTCCCCGGACCCCACACCTCAATCAGTTTCACCTTTGGAACCGCCATCGTGAGGTTTGTGGATTGTGAAAGCAGTTCACAGATTAAGCAAACAAAGCAACGTTTATTATTAACCTAGCCCTGAAGCACTGAGGGAGCAGAGCGAAGATAAGAAACAAAACCTGGTAAAATATTAACCATAATTTGATATCGCTCCAGGATGTGTCAAAGTTCCTCACAGCATTTTATTGTTCTGCCTGGTGACTATGTAGTTTGAAACATCAAAGTGAGGCCCAATGTTCTTGTCAAAGAGATGGGAGTTCAGGCCAGGAATTCCCAGGTATAACTGGTCATTCAATTCATGGTTCTTTGTGGGATATTGCGACTGGAAGATGTATAACGCCCTATATCAAATGCAAATATTATTATTATTATTATTACTATGCATAATTTGCACTCTGCGTTCACCAACAATATACACAGACACTACACTTCACAGTAAAATCCCATGAACTGCTTTGGGATATCCTCCCAACATGAAAGCTTCCATTTTAAGAATTATGATAATGATATGTTTTATATATAAATATTTTATATCTATCAACTGAAATCAGGTTGCACATCCCATCCAACAGATTGCGTCTCTGACAGTGCAATTCTCCCACCAGCACTGTCCAGAGTTGTCATCCTAGACTGTGAGCACAAATCCCTGTCGCGCGCACCTCCTCCTCCTCCTCCTCCATCAAACCCGGGAATAGTTTGTACCAGGAAAAATGGCCTCAACACACCAGGCTCAGAGTTGTAGTTTGTAGTGAGGATTTATTGTTCATATTGTCCAGTTAGTCTTGAACTGTTGTAGTCCCTGTTTATTCTGTGATGTATCTCTCTGTCTGGAGGGGTAGTGAGAGTGTCACTGATAATGGAGTAAGAGACCCACCCTCCCATCCTGCTCCCCCCACATACTCTCTACAAAATTTCACTCATAAAGCACATTTGAGGTTGGGTGGATCTCCCAAGGTGCTGAACAGGGGTGAGAACCTGAGCAGTGGTGGGGTATGATGTTAGGATCAGGGTGCAGGACAGAGAAACTAAATGGAGAGTAGCTAAAGGTCAAAAAGGAGGGTCTTGAGGAGTGCAAGGGAGGGAGCAAGGTAATGCGAATGTGAGATGGAGTTCCATAGGGTGCGGGCAGAGAGGCTGAAGATCCTAATGCCGATGGTGGAGCTGGCCAAGAGGGTCATGGATTAGGCTGGAGCCTGCAGACTGGAAGGAGTGGTCAGGTTACTGTGGGTCAGAGATGTAGGAAGGGGCAAGACTGTGGAGACAATTGCTCTAACCACTAGGCTACAAGAATCCCACAGCTTCCCAATTCCCACATCCCAGGATGAGTGACTGGAATGACCTGATCAAAGTGAACCGTGTAGAAATCTCTCTGCTCATCAAATATAGGTGGTCATTCTCTTCATGGTTGGGTGCAAATTTTCTGTCACATTTTCCTACAAAATACACAGTCACTACATTTTATCATAACTCCCACACAGTGCTTTGACAGGTTTCTAATGTCGTGAGAGGCGCTGTTTCAAACAAAAGGATTGTTGTTGTTTAATCAGTTTGTTCTGTTCACCAGCCAGAGTGAAACTGAAGGAAAGAACATCAAGGTTGACTTTATATCGGACACTTTAATGTCAGCAAAGTTTACACTTTGTACAATCCAAACAAATCAACAGAAACAGGAGGCCCTGCACCTAAACAACAATAATAATTTGCATTTATATGTAGTCCTTCACACCACACTGTCTTTGGCAACTGAAAGCACTTCATCTTCTCCTGTAATCCCACTCCCCCCCCCCGCCCCCCCCATCCCCCCCTCGCTCCCTCTCCATTTTCCCTTATATAATAGACAGTGAATCACATGGAAACTGAGGTGAATCCACGTCACTGTTAATGTGTTATAAACGGCAGATTCTCAGCGGATCAGAGTTTTTCCCGCCATCGTTATCACCGGGATAGAAGAGAGGATAGAGTTTCTCAGTGAAAGTTTGGGTGAAAGTGTGGAGATGAGACATGTTGTCAGCGTCGTAAACTGACACCTGTCCCCCCTCATAGTCCAGGTAAACTCCAACCTTCCCGGGTCTCACTGTCAGGGGCAGGGGGGTGCGGGTTGACGTCAGAGCCTGATAGGCCCTGCCCCCAAACACCACCCCCCAGACCCCGCCCTCTGGTGACCATGTGATTGGTTGTTTCCTGTTGACAGACTCTCTGGCCAATCCCACAATCCACCTTGTCTTGTTCCCCACCTGCACCTCCCAGTAATGTCTCCCTGATGTGAAGCCCTCAGATCCCAGGACAAAGGGATAGACACTAAACCTCTTTGGGGTGTCAGGGAGCCGCTGCTCTGTGTCTCCGTGTCTCACACTGGTCAGGTCCTCAGACAGGATGAGCTCGGGATGGGCTGTGTCAGGATCCAGAGTCAGAGAGGCCGGAGCTGAGAGAGAGAGAGAAATAACACACAGTGTAGTGAGGGGGTCAGGGAGCAGTGTTGGGGGGAGGGGGGGGGCTGCAGGAGCGAGGGCGGGGCACTAGGGGGCGGTGTGTGTGAAGAACCCTGAACTAGACAAACTTCCTCGCCTGCGCCACAAATTTCAATTTATTAAAAACTCTATAAGCTGCCCACATTCTCATCCAAATTAAACTCTGCACTTCTATTTCAAACTCCCCCATCCTTTCCAAACTCCACTGGCTCCCTGTCACAGAGTTAGCAATTTTTTTGTATTTAAATCCCCGCGGTTTCCCCCTATTTCTCCAACCTGCTGTCTCCCTACACACAAACGGCACTTTACAAATTTTATGTTGTATTCTGTGTGTATGTGTAGTAGTGGGGGTGGGGTTGGGGTGCTCTCATACCCCCTCTCCCTCCCTTGCCTCCTTGAAGTCCAGCCTCAAGACCCTCCTTTTAACTGGTCCCATCGGTCACTCCAAATCCCCCTTTCCCTCCACCCTCCCCGTCCCCGATCCCAGCTCGGATCTGAAACAATGACTGTCCAGCACCTTGGGTCATCCTGCTGAAGTGAAACGCTCTGTACAAGTGTCATTTTGTTGTTGTTATTGCCCGCACTTGACTGACTCCGGCCTCCTACTTACCACCAGACCCACCATATAATATAATAATCCTTGCATTTGATATCATAGAATCATAGAATCATAGAATTTTACGGCACAAAAGGAGGCCATTTGGCCCATCTAGTCTCTGCCGGCTCTTTGAAAAGAGCGATTCAATCCCACTGCCCTGCCCGCTCCCCATAGCCTAATAGACCCGTTCTCCCTAAATAAAGATCTAATTCCCTTTTAAAAGTTGTTATCGAATCAGCCTCCACCACCTTTTCAGGCAATGCATTCCAGATTCGAACAACTCGCTGAGTGAAAAAATTTCTCCTCAGCTCCCCTCTACTGCGCCTTGAAACTATTTTAAATCTGTGACCACGAGTCACAGATTCACCCACGAGTGGAAATAGTTTTTCTCTATTTGCCCTGTCGAAACCCCTCATGATCTTATAAACCTCTATTAGGTCTCCCCTCAATCTTCTCTGCTCCAGAGAGAATAACCCTAGCCTATCTAGCCTCTCCTCATAGCTGAAGTCCCTCAATCCTGGCACCATCCTAGTAAATCTTCTTTGTACCCTTTCCAATGCCTTCACATCCTTTCTGTAGTGTGGTGACCAGAATTGAACACAGTATTCCAGCTGAGGCCTCACCAAAGTCCTATAGAGGTTAGTCAGCACTTCCTGACTTTTGTACTCTATACCCCTATTTATAAAGCCTAGTATCCCATATGCCTTCTTAACAGCCTTGTCTACCTGTCCTGCCACCTTCAACGAGTCACTAACACAAATCCCCAGGTCTCTCTGTTCCTTCACACCATTTAAAATTGTACTATCTAGCCTATATTGCCTCCCTTCATTTCTTCTCCCAAAATGCATCACCTCACACTTCTCTGCATTAAACTTCATCTGCCATGTGTCTGCCCACTTTACCAATTTGTCTATATCCTCTTGCAGATGGCTACTATCCTCCTCACTGTTTACTATTCTCCCTAACTTAGTGTCATCTGCAAACTTGGAAACTGTACTCCGTACACCCAAGTCCAGATCATTGATGTAGATTACAAACAGCAATGGTCCCAAAACCGATCCCTGTGGCACACCACTGCTCACTTCCCTCCAATCTGAAAAACAGCCGCTCATTACAACTCTCTGCTTTCTGTCTCGCAGTCAGTTGTGGATCCACGCTGCCACTGTCCCTTTTACGCCATGGGCCTTTAATTTCATAATAAGTCTCTCATGTGGCACTTTGTCAAATGCCTTTTGAAAGTCCATGTAAACTACATCAACTGCGCTACCATTATCCACCCATTCCGTTACCTCATCAAAAAATTCTATCAGATTTGTAAGGCAAGATTTGCCTTTAACAAATCCATGTTGACTGTCCTTTATTAGCCTATATCTTTCTAAGTGAAGATCTACCTTGTCCCTGATTATGGACTCTAGAAGTTTGCCCACTACCGACGTTAGACTGACTGGTCTGTAGTTACCAGGCTTGTCCTTCTGCCCCTTTTTATACAAGGGAGTAACATTAGCTATCCTCCAGTCCTCTGGCACGACCCCTGTGTCCAAGGAAGATTGAAAGATCGTGGCCAGAGTCCCTGCTATTTGCTCCCGTGCCTCACTTAGTAACCTCGGGTGCATCCCATCTGGACCAGGTGACTTATCCACCTTGAGCGACGTCAACCTTTTTAGCACTTCCTCTCTGGTTATAATTATTCTATCCATTTCTCCTACCCTCTCCTCCAATACTATGGCATTGGCTGTATCCTTTTCTTTTGTGAAGACAGAGGCGAAGTACTCATTCAGTACATCAGCCATGCCCTCTGCCTCCACAATGAGATTTCCTCCTAGGTCCCTAATTGGCCCCACCCTCTCCTTGACCAACCTTTTACTCTTAATATGTTGGTAAAAAACCTTAGGGTTCCCCTTAATCTTACTCGCTAATTGTTTTTCATGCAGTCTCTTTGCCCCTCTAACTTCCTTTTTTAGTTCTATCCTACACATCCTATATTCTGCTTTGTTCCCTTCTGAATTTTGAGCCTGACACTTATCATAAGCCTCTTTTTTTTGTTTGATTTTGGCCCCGATTTCCTTAGTCATCCAGGGAGGTTTGGATGCCTTACATTTCACCTTTGTGGGGATGCTTTTGACCTGTGCCTGAACTATCTCCTCTTTGAACGCTGCCCACTGCTCGTTAGTTGTCTTACCTGCCAATTTTTCTTTCCAATCCACCTTGGCTAGGTCCCACCTCAACTCATTGAAATTAGCCCTTTTCCAGTTGAGTGTCCTCACCTGTGATCGTTCCTAATCCCTTTCCATAATTATTCTGAATCTAACGATATTGTGGTCACTATTCCCTAGATGCTCACCTACAGAAACCTGTTGAACTTGCCCTACCTCATTTCCCAAAACTAGATCCAGCAATGCTTCTTTCCTCGTTGGACTGGAAACATACTGATCAAGAAAGTTGTCCTGCACACACTTCAGGAATTCTTCTCCCTCCTTGCCCTTTACTCTACTATTCTGCCAGTCTATGTTGGGATAGTTGAAGTCACCCATTATCACTACTCTATTAGTTCTGCATTTCTCCGTGATACGCTTGCAGATCTGCTTGTCTATCTCCTCCCCACTATTTGGTGGTCTATAGTATACCCCTAACAGTGTAACTGCACCTTTTTTATTCCTCATTTCTAACCAGATAGATTCGGTTTTTAGTCCTTCTTCCACCTCGTTCCTTTCTAAGGCAGTCACTGAGTCCTTAACTAAAATTGCCACCCCGCCCCCTTTTTTCCCCTCTCTATCCCTCCTGAATACATTATAACCAGGAATGTTCAACTCCCATTCCTGCCCATGCTGGAGCCAAGTCTCTGTTACTGCTATAACATCATATCGCCTCGCAGCAACCTGAGCCTGCAGCTCACCAATTTTATTTCTCAAACTTCGTGCATTTACATACATGCACTCTAAGGCACAAATGACTTCCTCTGCATTTTTCTCCCATCTTACCTTTACCCCCTGTCCTCTTTATTACCCCTCCCATATTTGAACTACTGATCAGTTTCCCACCCTCACCCCCCCGGGATTAGTTTAAAGCCCCCCCCACAAAACTCGACAACCTCCCTGCAAGGAGATTGGTTCCAGCCCTGTTCAGGTGTAACCCATCCATTTTGTACAGGTTCCACCTACCCCAGAATTGGTCCCAATGGTCTAGGAACCAGAAACCCTCCTTCCTACACCACTTCTCCAGCCATGCATTGATGTGCCTTATTCTAGCATTCTGGAACTGGCTTGCTCGAGGCACTGGAAGCAACCCAGAGATCACCACTCTCGAAGTTCCACTTTTTAGTTTACTCCCTAGTCTCTGGTACGCTCCCTGGAGCATCTCAGGTCTTTTCCTCTCAACTTCATGGGTCCCAACATGGACCACCACAAGTGGATTTTCCCCTTCCCCTAGCAGAATTTCATGGACCCGCTCAGTCAAGTCTTCAACCCTGGCACCTGGTAGGCAACACACCTTCCGAGATTCGCGTTTCCGTTCACAAAAACGCCTATCTATACCTCGGACAGTTGTATCTCCTATTAAAATGGTCTTGATGGAGTTGGTTTGTCCAACCTTCTCACAGACCTCCTTATCCAAACAGGTTGAAAGTACTTCATACCTGTTGGAAATGGTTACAGTCTGGGGTTTCTCTGCACTTTCTGTATAGCGCTTTCCATATCTTATCAACGTCCCAAAGCGCTTCACAGAATATACCGTAAAGTGAATTGATTTATATATTTGTGGGCGAATCGTGGCAGCCAATTGCGCACGGCAATGTCCCCCACACACAGTCGTGGAATCAAATGACCAATTTTATTATTGTGTTTTTTTGGAGAGATTATTATTAGGTGTGTGGAGTAAGGAAACTTGCCCAAGGTTTCGCCCTGACCTTCCTGGATTTGAACACAGGTCTCCCCAGCTTGGTCTCCTCAACTTGCAAGACAAGTGCTCTAACCACTGAGTCACAGGAGCTCCATCGGCCACCATGCTTTCAGCCACCACGCCGAGACACTGTGCCATTCTCTCCCTCAATACCATTGCCTTGCCCCTTATTTCCCCATTTTCGTGTTGCACTTGAAGACAGCAGTCAGATTCGGCATTGGGCTCCACCATTCTTAATCTTTCTGAGGCACCACACAGTATGAAGGCAGCTACATAAATGCAATGGAGACCTAACAAAGGTTTTTAAGATCATGAGGGGATTCGACAGAGTAAACAAGGAAAATCTGTTTCCACTGGTGGGCGTATCGGTGACTCGAGGTCATAGATTTAAAATAGTTTCGAAAAGAAGCAGAGGGGAGGGGAGGTGAGGAGAAATTTTTTCACTCAACAAGTTGTTCGAATCTGGAATGCATTGCCTAAAAAGGTGGTGGAGGCCGATTCGATAACAACTTTTAAAAGAGAGATACACATTTATTTGGGAAGGACGGGTTTGTGAAGTTATGGGGAGAGAGAGAGCTGGGGAGTGGGATTAAATTGCTCTTTTTAAAGAGCTGGCACAGACTCAATGGGCCGAATGGCCTCCTTTTGGGCCATAAAATTCTATGATTCTATGATTTACCTAGACTGAGGCTGTGTACCATCTCTCTCCAGGCTGTGTACTGTACAAGGCATTCAAATATCTCCACAGGCAGAACATCCTCAGATACTGACATTTTAAAAACATCTCCAGTGACTCTGAAATAAGAGACGTTCACGTTGTCAAGTCAAATTGCACATTGTGTTTGGTCTGGGTGTTAAATTCTGGGGATATTTTGTGGAGAACATTTCCTACCTTGTCTTCCGAGCAGCTTCCTCCTAAAGAAATAAAAGAGGCAGATCTGAGCTCACCCTATAGTGAAATTAATAATAATACTAACAACACAATTGCATTTGATGTTGGGTCTTATCACACCTTTGTGACATCTGAAAGCACTTCATCGAATATACTATAAAATTAATTGACTGCATGTTGTATGGGTGAAACACAGAAGGCAACTGCACATACTAGTGTCTCAAAACCAGCCATAGATTTTGTGATCAAATTATTATTATTGAAGGAATTATTTATTGAACGGATCAAAGAAATTATCATTTCATCTCATTACCTGCAGGAAGTTGAGTCCATCGTTTTTCATCTGTTTCTGTAACTCTGAGAGTTTTTGTTGAACATTAGCTAATTTGCCCTGAATCTCTCGCAGGTTTTTCTCCATTCGGCGTAAAATCTCCTCCTCTCGCTGTCTGAGATCTCGGATTACACGCTGCTCTCTGTCAAAAAGGTTCTGGTGCAGTTTAGCAAACTCAGCTGTGACATTGTTCTCCAGCCTGTTCGCTTGTTCCTGCAAAATGAAGTGTCAGACATCACACTGCGCACGGTAAAGAGAGAAACACGACTGAGATTCTAGACATCAGCCCCAACACAACTTACCTTAACTTGTGAGATCTTTTGTTTTTGTTTAACTTCAGTGTCTAGAGCAGCGGCCTTGCTCTGTGTGAGAGAAGCTAAGGAGGATTTTATTTGAACCTGGAAATAAAAAGAAACTGTGAGAGAAAAAGCACTTGTTTAAACAGAGAATCAGATCAGACTGAACCCGATTGACAGTCTAGTGCCTTTTACCTTATAGATCTGAACAGCCTCCTTTATGGGCATGAACCTGTGGTTTCTGTGTTCTTGAGCGTCTCTGCAAACCAGACACATCAATTTCTTGTCTGTTTCACAGAACAGCTTCAGTTCCTCCTCATGCTCCTCACAGAGAAGTCTTCTTTCCGTCTGCACTGGGGCTATGCTCAGCTGTCGAGCTTTCTGTGCGAGGCTCGCCAGGGCCCAGTTGCCCCTCATGTTACTCTTGACAAAGGCTGTTCTGCATTCAGGACAGGTTTTTCTCTGCTTGTTGTCCCAGAACTGTGTGATACAGGAGCGGCAAAAGTTGTGGCCACAATCCAGCGTAACCGGGTCAGTAAAGAAATCCAGACAAACCGAACAATTTAAGTCATCGGTCAGACTCTGGTGACTGTCAGCCATGATTACCTCACAGCCTTCCCGGTCACACACCTTTTGGTCTCAGGGTTTCTCTGCTGTGAGTGTGTCCTGCCCTGGACACCACTCCTTCACTGCTGATCACCTCGATCACTTTCACCTTTGGAACCTCTATCTGGAAGATTATGGGAAAGCACCTCAGAGATTGAGGAAATGGAGCAAAGTTTATTCTAAACATAGGCCTAAAGTACTGAGGGGGCAGAGTGAGCACAAGACAAACCTGGAAAATATTAAGAATTATCCCTGCATTTGATATCACGACAGGATATCTCAAACTTCCTCAGTGTTTTACTATCAAATGTAGTGACTGTATATTGAGACTTTAAACTGAGGTCTAAATTGGTCATTTCAATCAACGACTATTTGTGGGACACTGTTGTGCGCAATTGGCTTCCACGTTTTGACCACACATATACAATATATTCAGTGAAGCGCTTTGCGATGCCTAGATGATGTGATAAGCACTATATCAATTGCTAACATTACTATTATTATTATCAACAACAACAACAAATTACACTTATAAAGCGCCTTTCACGTCGGGAGGACGTCCCAATTGATTCAGGCCAGTAATTCCCCAGGTTTTAATTGATCATCCAATTCATGGTTCTTTGTGGAAGACTTGAAAAGTGCAGCGATTATTATATTACAATGTGTAAATTGCCTCATGTGTTCACCTACAATTTACAGTCGCTACACTTCACAGTAAAATCATGCAAACTGCTTTGTGATATCCTCCCAACATGAAAGCTGCCATTTAAAGTGTTATAATAATGATAGGTTTTATATACATAACCAGACTCGATTCAGCGTTTCATCCAAAGGATGGCGGCTCTCACAAGGCAATGCTTGAAGGTGAGAATAAGGATTTTTAACTCAATGGGGTGATGGTGTGAGACAGGACACGACCTGCAGAGTTCTGGATGATCTGCAGCTTGTGGAGAGAAGTTTTGGGAAGGCCGACAAGCAGGGAATTGGCGTAGTCAAGCCTTGATGAAATGAAGGCAAGTTTGAGGGTTTCAGCGGCCTGAGAGGCAGCAGCAGAGTCAGGCAATGTTGCGGAGTTGCGGGAAGGTAGAGTGGGTCATGGGAGTGAGAAAGGACAGGTTCCTGACTGGCTTGGTGAGATGGAATGTACGTCAGCGGTTGCTGATTCTGCCTACGCCTGAGGCCCTGAGGCGCTGGAGAGAGCCAAACATGGGGGCCTTGGTCTTGGTGACAGTGAGCTGTAAAAAATTGGAAGATACTTCTGCCACCATCCTCCAACCACCAACACCAGCTCAGTGTCAGGCTCCTCTACTGTTAAACACTCTGAGAGGCTACTCTGTGTGGAGGGCGCTATATAAGTGTAATCTGTGCAACTAATCTACATTAGTGTTTCTCCCACAAAATAATCAGCCCATTCACTGACATGATAAGGCGCTTTATCAAATGCAAGAATTATTATAGTTTGCTGAATACTGGATAAACAGCACTGATCGTGTACCGCCGCCAGCAGGGGGCGCTGGTGATTGTGTCACCGGAGTCGCTGTTGGTTAAAACGCTCACATCGCCACCTGCTGAAGGTAACGCGGCTCTACCTGCGGTGACATTTCATTGCCAACAATGTTTAATGTGTTAGGATCCAGGTGAAGGTCAGACTATTCACACACCTTCAGTCTGAGAATGGGAGACATTTACCTGGGCTGAGGCTGGGTATCATCTCTCTCCAGGCTGTGTACTGTACAGGCCCTTTGTATATTCCCACAGGCAGATCACCCCCAGATACTGACACTGATCCTGAGATTCTCACTATAAAGTGAAACCACACATTGTGTTTGGTTTGTGTTGTAAATTCAGTAGATATTTTGTGAAAAAAAAGATTCCATACCTTGTCTTCTGAACAGCTTCCTTCTAAAGAAATGAAACATTATTGTGTCTCAGTTCACACTGAGACACAATAATGCAAACGATAAGTCTTTGCATTTGATACAGAACCTCATCATGTCTTTGAGGCATCTCAAAGCCCATCACAGAATACAGTATACTGTAAAGTGAATTGACTGTATATTTTGTGGGTGAAACATGGCAACTACTTGCGCACAGCAGCGTCTCACAATAGTAATAGATTGAGTGATCAATTTATCATTGAGAGTTTTTGCTGAACAGTATCTAATTCACCCTGAATCGCTCGGAGATTTTTCTCCGTTTGGTATAAAATCTCCTGAGCTCTCAGATTACACGCCGCTCTCTGTCAATCAGGCTCAGGTACATTTTAGCAAACTCAGCCATGACATGACAGACTGATTGGCCTTCAAGTTGCTGCTACATTTTCCTGCAAAATAAACAGTCACTACATTTTATCATAACTCCTTCACAGTGCTTTGAGATATTCCTCCTGTTGTGAGAGATGCTGTTTCAAACAAAAGGATTGTTATTGTTTAATCAGTTTGTTCTGTGGATTTTATCGTCAGTCAGAGTGATACTGAAGGAAAGATCTGACGGGTTGCCGTTGTATCGGACACTTTATTTTAAGTTTACACTTTTGGTATGATCCAGACAGAAACCAACAGAAACCTGATCTCAACAGGACCCCCTGCACCTAAACAATAACAACAACTTGCATTTTATATGAAGTTCTTCACACCACACAGTGTCTGTGGTGACTGAAAGCACTACACCATCTCCTGTAATCCCATCCCCGCCGGCCGCTCCCTCCCCACATTCTCTTAGACAACAGACAGTAAATCACATGGAATCACAGTAAACCCACATCACTGTTAATGTGCTATAACCGGCAGATTCTCAGAGGCTCAGAATTTTTCCCACCTTCAATAACACAGGGACTGAAGTAAGGATAAAGTTTCCCAGTGAAAGTGTCGGTGAAAGTATGGAGATGAGACATGTCATCAGCGTTGTAAAATGACACCTGTCCCCCCTCATAGTCCAGGTAAACTCCAACCTTCCTAGGTTTGGTCTTCAGGGATAGTGTGGTACGAGGTGAAGTGGCAGCCGTGTATTCATTCCCATTTCTCAACCACATAATCCAGTATCCAGCCTTCGGCACCGCCATCTCATTCTCTTTCCTGTTGACAGACTCTCTGACCAATCCCACATCCCACATTGTCTTTTTGTCCACCTGCACCTCCCAGTAATGTCTCCCTGATGTGAAGCTTTCAGATGCCAGGACACAGACACAGGGATCAAACCTCTGTGGGGTGTGTGGGAGGTTTTGCCTGTTCCCTCCATCTCTCACGCTGCTCAGTTCCTTGTTCAGGATGAGCCGGGGATGGGCTGTGTTGAGATCCAGAGTCAGAGAGGCCAGAACTGGGAAAGATTTAACAATAAATGTCGCACCTGTTAATGTGGTGAGGAAATCTTAAAGTGCTTCACGCTATTTAATATGTATATAATATAGTGTAGTGGAATCCTACAGCTTAGTGGTTAGAGCACTCGTCTCGCAAGCGAGAGGACCTGGGTTCGAGTTCTGGGAAGGGCAAAACATTGGGCAAGTTTGGGGCAAAACTTCAATTAAAAAGTTGGTAATTTGGTCTCTCAATCATGACTGTTTGTGGGACACAGCTATGAATGAGTTTTGCCTATAAAACATAGGTATGTGAAGTAAGGAAATTTGCTTAATGTTTGGCCCTGCCTGGGAATTAAACCCAGGACTTCTCGCTTGTGAGGCGAGTGCTCTAATCACTACACTATACGAGGTATGATATTTACATGCATAAATATGATATTTAAATGATATTTATATGCACAATTCTGGCTGTGTAAATACACAATGAAATTTACCTGGGCTGATAATGTGTGACACCTCTCTCCAGGCTGTGTACTGTAAAGGTCCTTTGCATATCCCCAGAGGCAGATCACCCTCAGATAATGACAGGTCAAAATCCTTATCACTGATCCTGAAATAACAGACATTCCCATTATAAAGTAAAATCACACCTTGTGTTTAGTTTGTGTAGTAAATTCTGAGGATATTTTGTAAAGAACATGTTGTACCTTCTCTTCCGAGCAGCTTCCTCCTAATGAGATAAAACACAAATACATCTGAGGTCACACTAAGAGCCAACATTGTAAACTCAATACAGAAGGGCACTGTAATGTATTACCTGCTATGGTGATAAGTAAATAATCCTTGCATTTGAGGCATTTTAGGGCCTTATCACATCTCAAAGCGCGTTACAGAACATACTGCACAGTCTTGGATTGAGTGACCAAATTTATATGATTTTTTTTAAGTTGATGACAAAGTACATGAATGGTATAATTATAATGTTGTGATTATTTCCCTGTGTGATTCAATATAGGGACCCAAAGTGCAGTTTATATACAGCCAGCACTAAGCAGGAACCCAGCAGTTAGTTGTTTGGCAGATTGCTTTCTCGGGGTAATAATTGCTCAATCCATGACTGTTTGTGGGACTGAGAGCAATAGACCACCATGTTTCACCCACAAAATACACAGTTATCGCCATACACGGTATATCCTGTGAAGCGCTTTAGATGTCTTGAAGATGTGATAGACACGGGACGTCTTCTCGATGTGAAAGGCGCTATATAAATGTAAGTATTCATTGATTCATGTGTTATATCAAATTTAAGATATATTATTATAATGATTGTTATTATGTAATATATTTTCCATCAGGCGCACATCCTGAAACACAGAGTAAGTGCCACTTCCAGACACGCACTCACATTCAATAACTCTGATAACTCTAATTAGTATTGATATCAATGCAACAAATCATCAATTTCATCAAAGATTAAATTACACGCAACTACAAACAGTGAAGTTGGCTTTACAGGGACATTGCAGGCCCTGGGAGTGACTGATGTGGGTTCATTTCTGTACTGAGTGACAGCAGCCGATTCACTATCAGAATATACCAAATAATCAATAAAATCACTGGGCTGTTTAACAGTCAGACCTTGACTGTCTGCTCCAGACTGTGTGTAACTTTTACTGAACTCAGTTATAATTTCATGTCTTTACCTGCAGAAAGGTGAGTGCGTCTTTTTCCATCGGTTTCTGTAACTCTGAGAGTTTTTGTTGAACAGAAGCTAATTTGCCCCGAATCTCTCGCAAATTTTTCTCCATTTTATCTAAAATCTCCTCTTCTCGCTGTCTGAGCTCTCGGATTACACGCTGCTCTCTGTCAGTGAGGCTCTGGTGCATTTTAGCAAACTCAGCCGTGGCGTGTTTCTCCAGACTTTTCGCCTGTTCCTGCAAAATAATAATAATCCTTCCATTTGATATAGTGCTGTTTCACATATTCTAGACATCTCAAAACACTTCACAGAGTGAGCGAAAATGAAGTGTCAGACATCACACTGCGCACGGTAAAGAGAGAAACACGACTGAGAGCCCAGACATCAGCCCCAACACAACTTACCTTAACTTGTGAGATCTTTTGTTTCTGTTTAACTTCAGCTTGTAGAGCAGCGGCCTTGCTCTGTGTGAGAGATGCTAAGGAGGATTTCACTTTATCCTGGAATTAAGTACAAACAACAATAAGAAAAGTACAATTGTGCAATGCCTTTCATATCGGGAGGACATTCCAAGGTGCTGGGCAGTCACTGCTTCAGAACTGAGCTGGGGTCAGGATCGGGAGGGAAGGGGAAGTGGGGTAACCAATGGCATGGACGAAGAGGAGGGTTTTAAGGTGTAATTTGAAGGAGCCTGGGGAGGGAGGCAGAGGGATTGCTTGATGGAATTCCAGAAGGCTCGCCTGCCGATGGTGGAACAGGTGGGTTGAGTGTCAGGGAGCAGGCCACTGAGGAGGAACGGACAGGTGAGTAGGAGGTAAGAGTATCACAGATAAGGGGGAGGGGTCAAGGCCATGAAGGGCTTTAAAGGTGGACCAGGATGTTGAATTGAATCCCCTAAATGATGGGGAGTCAATCGAGTTGAGTGAGGATGGGGTAGATAGGGTTGCTGAGCGGGAGAGGATGCATTCTATGGAAAGGATGCTACTCAACTCACCATCGAAAGGATTAGTTGGTATTGGTAAAATAGAGCCTGAAGCCTAAAATAGAGCCTGATCACAGCATGAATGAGAGTTTAAGCAGCCTAAGCAGGGAGAGGAGGGTTGATCAATTTACATATATGATGTCGAGAGGATGCCTCAAACCAAGAATGAAATACTCAGTTCTCAAAATTCCAATCAAACTTCAATTGATTCCTGTAGTTAAGAGTTCTCCCCTCAGAAGCCAGAGGAACCAGTTTTAATGCCTGGGCAGGACAAAATTTTAAGCTAGTTTCCTTAGTCTATTCAGCTAGCAGTGAGTACAAACCTGGTGTTTTTCAATTGGTGGATCCCTTTCCGGGGGTAATAAGCTCTCCAAATTGAAATAAAAATAATAATTTGGTCACTCAATCCATGACTGTTTGTGGGACACTGCTGTACGCAATTGACTA
The DNA here is from genome assembly GCA_035084275.1 of Hydrolagus colliei. Classification (NCBI taxonomy): domain Eukaryota; kingdom Metazoa; phylum Chordata; class Chondrichthyes; order Chimaeriformes; family Chimaeridae; genus Hydrolagus; species Hydrolagus colliei. The sequence continues at coordinate 5,281,461 of CM068771.1, read as the reverse complement.
CTGTGTTTCACCCACAAAATATACCGTCAATTCATTTTACAGTATGTGAAGAGCTTTGAGACGTCTCAACCGATGATATGGGGCTATATCAAATACAAGGTTTATTTTATTTATTTTTACCTTTACAGAACTGTGCAAGGCTCCTGACCTGGGGATTGGGGGCACTAATAACTGAAAGCGCAGGCACAGAAGTGGGGTTGGAAAATTGGGGGTGGGAGGGGGGTAAGTCAGAATAACAACAACGGCAGAATGGTTGAAAACTATGCATGGATCCCACAATGTTGAGAACAGGATTGGTACAGAAGAAGCTTATTTTGTTCAAATGGGAATTACATCATAAAATGTTGCTTTTGTTTACCTTATAGATCTGAACTGCCTCCTTTATGGGTTTGAAACTGTGGTTTCTGTGTTCTTGGGCATCTCTGCAAACCAGACACATCAGTTTCTTGTCTGTTTCACAGAACAGCTTCAATTCTTCCTGATGCTCCTTACATAGAATTCTTCTTTGTGTCTCCACCAGAGCTGTGTTCAGTTGTCGAGCTGTCTTCACCAGTTTCGCCAGTTGCCAGTTACTACTCAACTCACTATTGGCACTGACTATTCTGCATTCAGAACAGGCATTGCCCTTATTGTGTTTCCACCTCAGTGAGATACAGGATCGGCAAAAGTTGTGGCCACAATCCAGGGTAACTGGGTCAATAAAGAGATCCAGACAAAGCGAACAAGTTAAGTCCTCAGTCAGACTCTGGTAACTGGAAGCCATGGTCACCTCACAGCCCCCCTGGTCACACACCGTTTAGTCTCAGGGTTTCTCTGCTATGTATGTGTGTCGTGCCTTGGACTTCACTCCTTCACTGCTGATCATCTCGATCACTTTCACCTTTGGAACCTCCATCTGGAAGATTTGCGGAAAGCACCTTGGAGATTGAGGAAATGGAGCAAAGTTTATTCTAAACATAGTCTAAAGTACTGAGGGGGCAGTGAGGATAAGAAACCTAGGAAATAACAACACTAAACCATACATTTGATGTTGTATCAGGATAATAATAATCCTTGCATTTAATATAGGGCTTTTCATGTCTTCTAGATGTCTCAAAGCACTTCACAGAATATACTGTAAAGTGAATTGACTGTATATTTGTGGGAGGAACGCGGCAGCCAATTGCGCACAGCAGTGTCCCACAAACATTGAAATGACCAATTTAATATTGGGTTTTTTCAGATTATTATTAGGTAAGGAAACTTGCCCATGGTTTTGCCCTGACCTGCCTGGATTCAAAACACTCAAACTCGAAAGACGAGTGCTCTAACCACCGAGCTACAGGACTCCACAAAACAGCTAACAAAACAATAAAATTGGCTCACAAAGTGAGCCACGTAGACCAATAAATTACTAGCAGCGGCCACCAACTATAATAAGCCATCAGGAATAATATTGCTTGATCAATGGCATCAAGTTGACCAACAAACAAGCAATTTTTTTTCATTCAAATTTAGATAAATGTACCAATTTAAGGTGAAAGGTGGTTTTGGTGAAGTGGAGCTACTGCATCAATATGATGTCCTGAAGCACCTCACAGGATTTTACTCGAGTGTAATGACTGTATTTTGAGATGGTAAACCGAGGATCTGCCTTGTTCAGGTGGACGTTAATGCGCTTCACAGAATATACTCACATTATCCTATGGCACTATTCGTAAAGAGAAGGAAGTTCCACTCTTCTGATATCTCGGCCAGTAATCCCTCAGAAACAACTGGTGTTGCAGCAAACAAATTGGCTGCTTCATTCTCCCACAAAATACACAGTCACTATACCTTGAGAGCACACACCTCGCAAGCAAGAGACCTGGGTTCAATTGCAGGGAGAGCAACCATGGGCAAGTTTCCTTACTCCACACACCTGATAATAATCCAACAAGACAAAAATCAAGAAAAATGTGGTCACTTCAACCATTTGTGGGATGCTGCTGTGCACAATTGGCTACTGTGTTTTGCCCACAAATACAGTGAATTCACAATACAGTATATTCTGTGAAGCACTTTTACTCATCTAGAAGTTATGAAAAGTATTTTATAAAATGCAAGGGAAATTATCATTATCATGCTTTTGACGTGAAAGGTGCTTTTCGAATGTAAGGATTATTATTATAATAGTGTTTGTTTGTACAGAAGGGGTGTGAAGTTTAACATTAATAGCCAAGGGACAGCATCTAAAAATGCGATGTCCTCTCCAGCACTGTTCAGGAGTGTTAGCCTGGACTATGAGCCCGATCTGACATCTTGGTGCAGGCTTCCCTGTTGAGATCAGGTTTTTATTGGCTTGTGTCTGGATTGTACCAATGTGTAAACTTTGCTCAAAATAAAGTATCTGATACAATATTAATCCAGAAGATATTTCCTCCTGGTAGCTGGTGATAAAAGTCCACGGGACAAACTGATAAGCAGAGAGGAGACGCCCACACCTGTGACACACAAGCTGGGTTTGATCCTGATCAAGTTATTTTGGTCACAAATTTTGGGATGTGAGGATCAGAAAGATGTGTAATTTTGTTGTTTGTTGTTGTTGTTGTAAGCAGGAACCTCATTGTTAGTTGATTGGCGGATCGCTTTTCCGGGGTTAATAATTCCTTCAAAAAAAATTGGTCACTCAATCTACGATCGTTTCTGCAACACTGCTGTGTGTAATCGCCTGCTAAATTTCACCCACAAAATATAGTCGATTCACTTTAGAGTATATTATCTTTGAGACATCTTGAAGATGTGATAAGGTGCTATATCAAAATGCAAGGATTATTATTTTACCGCAGATAAAATTGGCCATTCGCTTCAGTTAGAAGCATATAGCAGAGCATATAGTCTATGCCACCTTTTTGAAAGAGCTATCCAAATTAGTCTCACTCCCCCGCTCTCTTCGCATAGCCCTGCAAATTTGTCCTCCCCAAATTTGTTTATGGCACTTATGTGAATTGGCTGCCACATTCACTAAGTATCCAGTCACTACACTTATATAGCAAAGTGCAGAGTTTTGGGATGTTACAAATTCCTGATTATCCAGCACCATGGGATATCCTCCTGACTAAAAGGTGCCATACAATAGTAATTTGTTGTTACAAGCGTTGCATCAACAACAACAGAATTGAACAGCGCCTTTCCCAAATATTTTCACAAATATACGGATTGTCAGTACTTTCCTCCCGTTACTCAGGCCAGGAGCATTACTGGCTCTTACCACATGAATTGAAATGAACAGAGAATTGTTCATCCTATTTGACAGCCTGCATCATTATACCAGTCTTACAAATAGGCTCCTTGAATCAAAGTCACAGGGAGTTGATTTCACAACAAAAGACGAACAGATGGATGGATGTCGAGAATTAATCATCGCTGTGAGAAACACCAGGACAAACTCAAGCTGTTCTGTGAAACTGACAAGAAGTTGATGTGTTTATTTTGCAGAAATGCATGAGAACACAGAGATCACAGCTTCCTGCCCATTGACAAAGCTGTTCAAATCTGCAAAGGTAACAATACCCCTCACACTGGATTAACTCTATACCACTTAATATTCTCACATTTAAACACTTTTCCTCTGTGTGTTTGTATTTAATTCTAGAATAAAGTGAAACCCTCCTTAGATTCTTTCACACAGAGCAAGGCCGCTCTAGAAGCTGAAGTTAAACAGAAACAAAAGATTTTGCAAGTTACGGTAAGTTGTGTTGGGTCTAATGGACGATCTCCTGGAATGAGTCACTGTTTCCCAGCTTCACTGTTCCTCTCCTTCCACTCCCGTCACAAACCCTACAATCAGGTTTCCAGGCTATCCTCAGCACAGAAACAGCTTTGGTCACATTAACACAAGGCATTCTGTCCATCTGCGACCAAGGCTCCCTCTGCCTCCCTGATATTACTGTCTTCAATACTATTGACCACTCTATCCTCCTCCACCACTTCTCCTCTTCATCTTTAACGATTCTGTTCTTGAATGATTCAGATATTACCTCTCACACTCTCTCCACTTCATCTGCAAACAGTTTCTGCTTTAACACCCCAATCCTCGCTTGACCCTCTGCCTCACCTCCATCCTTGCCTTCTTCAAAACCTATCTCAAGACTCTCCTTTGACTGCGCCTTTAGTTACTCTCCCGCAACCCCTGGCTCTCCACTCTTTCTAATCCCAGTTTGAGTCCAGGACTATCAAAGGACATCTTCCTGACGTGAAAGGCTCTTTACAAATGTAATTTTGTTGTTGTTTTTGTATGAAATGTCACTGCAGGGAGACAGCCCAGGGCTCTTTGCCACATCACAAAAAGTGATCCATCAATTGCCCTGCAACCAGATTGTTATGTACTGCTAAGGTAAACAGGCGTGTGGAGTAAGTAAACATGCCTAAGGGTTCACCCTACCTAGGAATCGAAACTGGAACTTCCCTTTTGTGAGGTGAATGCTCTAACCATAGAGCAACAGAACTCCAGTGTTGGTAATGAAATGATACTGCAGGAAAACAGCACAGGGCTCTATACACTTGTAGTACCGCATTATGACTGTGCGTGAGCAGGTGGCGCTGTGTGAGCATTTTCACCTAGTGTGGGAATGGGAATGAGGTCTATGAGGTTCTGACACCTCTCAGCCTCCTGCCCCTGACGTAGGAAGATTGGAGTTTACCTGGACTATGAAGGGGGACAGGTGTCATTTTACAACGCTGATAACATGTCTCATCTTCACACTTTCACCCAAACTTTCACTGAGAAACTTCATCCTCTCCTCAATCTCTGGTATAACGACGACGGGACAAACTCTAGCCAGATAACACATTAACAATGACGTGGATTAAACCTCAGCTTCATGTGATTCACTGTTTGTTGTTTGAGGGAATGCAGGGCAGGAGCAGGCAGCCACGAGGGGTGATGGGAGAAGATCCCAAACTTTGCCATGATTGTGTGTCCAGGAGACAATAAGAAAGCTGGTCCTGTAATAAGGCTAGAGTCAGACACACAGCAAGTGGTGGAGCTATCACATACCACGACCAGCCGAACACAGTACATGGGCTTTCTACTGAGCCTTTGTGGGGAGAGTATATATATATCAAATACACAGAACAATCGTGGTCACAGCTAGGGACTTTTCTCTCTTTCAGACACGAAAATATCTCACTCAACTCTTCCTCATTTCACTCCATAATAATAGTCCTTGCATTTGATTATTGTCCATTATCATCAAAATGGTTCACAGAATACTGTACTGTAAAGTGAATTGACTGTGTTTTGTGGGTGAAATCCAGCAGCCAGTTGCACACAGCCATGTCCCGCAAACAATTGTGGATTAAGTGACCATATGCTTTTCGAAGGAATTATTACCCAATTGGAAAAGTCCTTCTCGAATTTTCAACCTTGCTCATTTGAGTACCTCTCACCTCCCGGCTCAGAACCCAAATCTGATGGGCTAGGAAATCCTCATCCCCTCTCTCCACCCCATTATCTGTAGCTAAGCCTTTAGTCACCACCTCTTGAACTATCTCTTTAATTCCTTCTGGCTCCCTTACCTCGTCTGTTCCTCATTGACCTGCTCATTCCCTTTACTCAAGAGGCACCAGGCTTCTATATGTCCCTGTCATCTATGCTTTCAGCCTTTCTGCCCCCACTTTCTGGAACTCCACTTCTACTGATACTATCTCCCCACAAATGCAGTTTAATAATTCCTGACAGTATTTTCTGCCGTTAAAAATAACCCTTTCATTTGATATATTAATAATAATCCTTGCATTTGATATAGTGCTTGGGCCCACTCACCTATCAGATTTCAGGGTTTGCCGGGATTTAGCACCTACAATAGAAATGGCTGGGTCTTGTGTTCCTACTTGGTGGGTAGTAGAAACCTTTTCAGGCTGTGTTTGCAATGTTTTCGCTCTTGTCAACCCGTGTCTACTATTCTCTGTATTGAAATGAGTAGGGTGTGTCTCTACCAGGAAAGAGTTTGCATTCCATTCCAAACAATTGTAAGTTTCATTTGACAGGTTGAATCAGTAAATGGTTAGAAATGGCTCGAAGACACCTGAAGCGGAGCTGGACAGAGGAGTTAAAATGCCTTATTTGTTTAGAGATCTTTAGCATGCCGGTTACCCTGAAGTGTGGCCACAACTTCTGTTTCTCCTGTATCACACAGAACTGGGAAGGTCAGCTGCTAAAATCTTGTCCAGAATGTCAAGATGTCGATCCAAGTGGTAACTTGAAACCAAATCGAACACTGGGGAAACTGGCAGATAAAGCTAAGGATCTGAACCTGAAATCTATACAGAAAAAGCAGGCACGGAATTGTGATAAACATTCGGAAGAACTGACGCTGTTCTGTGAAACTGACATGGAATTGATCTGTGTCACGTGTCTTGTTGGTCCTGATGAACACAAACACAAATTCCATGATGTAAAGCAAATAGGGAAAGCGGCTAGATTCCACAAGGTAATGAGCAGACTTTACAATGTGACTATTTCTCTCTCTGTCGTGGCTGTCAGGCATTTAAATATTGAATAGTTTTGGTTGATTTATATTCTGGTTGCAGGAAAAACTGAAATTGTTCTTTGATCCGGTTACAAAGAGAAAAGATGCAGTTCTACAGGCAGAATCGATGCAAAAAGAGAAGATTTCAGCACTAAAAGTAAGTTGTGACAATTATCAGCCATATTTAATAATAATATCATAATTAGTGTTCCCTAATTAATGTGTGCTGTGTAATGTCTGGGACCTCAATCATGTTCCTCTTTATATAAGTACCTGTTGTGATACTTCATTTTATAGAAACAGGTGAGGAACTTGGAGAAGCATCTCACGGCTGAGTTTACCAAAATGCACCAGAGCCTTCATGACAGAGAGCAGCGAGTAATCCAAGAGCTTAGAAAGCAAAAGGGGAAAATTTTACAGCAAATGGAGGAAAATCTACAAAAGATTCAGAGCAATTTAGCTTCTGTTCAAAAAGAACTCTCAGAGTTTCAGAAAGAAATAGACAAAGACCCATTCACCTTTCTGCAGGTAAAAAGATGATTGCGCTCTCATTTCTGCAATTAAGCAATGTAGTTCAGTAAATTACTCAGCCTGTAGCAGGAAATAAATGTCTCACTACCAGTAGTTATACTATCTGATATAATCAGATTTTGCTTTGTAAAAAGGTTTCATTGTGTGTCCTGTAACTACACATTAGTACTTAATAGTTGCTCGGTAACTGAATTTTTTGGCTTTGAAGACAACTGGCTTTTGAAACTTTCTGGATTTGAGTGACTAATATTCTTGTAATGATTATAGTAAACAGTAAATACCCTGGTCTCTCCAACTCCTCTTTCCATACGCTGCAGATCATCCATAACTCTGCAGACAGTGTCCTCTTGCACACCAAGCACCAAGGTCCTATCACTCCCATTCTTGCCTGACTCCACTGGCTTCGCATCACACAAAGGACAAGATCCTGGTTGAAGCCCTCTAAAGCCTCTCTCCCCAACCTGTAAAACCTCCTAACGCCCTACAACCTGCCCTGTCCCTATGCAGAGTGGGCTCTGGCCTGTCCTTCTATGATTCTGATCAGTAACTTGAGTCTGGAACACTGATTTTCTAGGGTCTTTCATAGTCCTGCCAACGTGAAAGGTACCACGCAAATATAATGTTATTGTTATTGCTGGACAATTTTTTTCTCTCTATCTGAGTTTACAATATGGTGTCTCAATATCAGCTCAATCCTGTCTGTGTTTTATTTCATTAGGAGGAACCTACTCAGAAGAGAAGGTATGAAATGTTCATAAAAATGTTCATTGGGACATCGATAAGACGTGGACAGCGCTATATAAATTTAAGGATTGATTACTTACTTACTTACTTATTACCAAATATTCCTAAAATTTAACACGCAAATGAAAGACAATCTGTAGTTCACTTTATAATGTGAGTGTCTCTTACACCAGGCTCACTGATCAGGCTCAGGAATTTGAGCTGTCATTATCTGAGGATAATTTGCCAATGGGAATATACAAAGGGCCTGTACAGTACACAGCCTGGAGAGAGATGCTACACAGCCTCACCACAGGTAAATGTCTCCCATTCTCAGACTGAAGGTGTGTGAATAGTTTTATATTCACCCGAATCCTAACAAATTAATAATTATCCTATGGTTTGATATTTCGCATTATCACATCTTCAAGATGTCTGAAAGCTCTTCACAAAATAAACTTCACAGCCGTATCCTGCAAACAATTGGTAAAGTAATTTACACCAATTCTTTATTTTTAAATTTTTTTAGAACGGATTAGGCCCCAAAAAGTGATCTGTCAATTGTCTTACAACCAGGTTGCCACTTACTACTAAGGTAAATAGAAGTGGGTGGAGTCAGGTTTTGCCCTACCTGGAAATCGAAACTGGTTCTTCACTCCTGCGAGTGAATGGTGCACTACAAAACAGAACTCCAGTGTTGGTAATGAAATACTACTGCAGGGAAACAGCCCAGAGGTCTTCACACTTGTAGTTCCAAATTATGGCCTTGGGTGATCAGGTGGCGCTGTGTGAGAGTTTACACCAACAGCGACTCCAGTACATGATCAGTTTATCCTGTATTCAGCAACTAACCCTCCCTCTGATGTGGATCCTTCACCAGCTCACACACCGCCCCCTAGTGCCCCGCCCTCGCTCCTGCAGCCCCCCCCCCCCCCCCCCCCCCACTGCTCTGTGACCCCCTCACTACACTGTGTGTTATTTCTCTCTCTCTCTCAGCTCCGGCCTCTCTGACTCTGGATCCTGACACAGCCCATCCCCGGCTCATCCTGTCTGAGGACCTGACCAGTGTGAGACTCGGAGACACATGGCAGCCGCTCCCTGACACCCCAAAGAGGTTTAGTAATCATCCCATCGTGCTGGGATGTGAGGGCTTCACATCAGGGAGACATTACTGGGAGGTGCAGGTGGGGAACAAGACTGAGTGGAGTGTGGGGTTAGTCACAGAGTCTGTCAACAGGAAAGGACCAATCATATCAACACCAATTGGTGGAATCTGGGGGGTGGGGGTGGGGCCGGTGTACTGGGTCTATTGGGCTCTGACGTCACCCCCCACCCGCCTGCCCCTGACAATGAGACCCGGGAGGATGGGAGTTTATCTGGACTATCAGGGGGGACAGATATCATTTTACAACGCTGATAACATGTCTCATCTCCACACTTTCAACCACACCTTCACTGAGAAACTTTATCCTTTCTTCTATCCCGGTTTGAATGATGACCGGGAAAACTCTGAGCCACTAAAAATCTGCCAGTGATGTGGATTTACCTCAGTTTCCATGTGATTCACTGCCTAATGTGAAAGGCACTATACAAAGTTAATTTTATTGTTGTTATTTACAGGAATACAGGACAGGAGCAGGTGGGGTGCAAGGGATTATAGTTGGGAGCTTTCCTATCTTTCACAAACACAAAAATATCTCACTCAATCCACCCTCATTCCCACACCATGTGTGTCCCAGTGATATCACCACAGGACCAGCTCTGGGATCTATAGATGTTTGTTTAGCTCTGGGTGGTGGGCTCCCTGTAGAGATCAATTGGTGTCTGGATTGTATCCAATGTATAAAAGGGTTGGAATAAAGTGGACCTAAATAGGCCAGATTGTTCATTGGATGAACAGTTGGGGATTTAACCAGCAGGGCTGTATATAAATCATAGGATTCTGGCAGTATATAAGTCTTTTGTAATTGAGGTTATGAATCTGAATAAAACAAGTGTTATCCTTTGATGCATTGAGAACTTTCTGTGATTGTATTCCATGAAGCCAGCAGGCACCAAACTGACAAGAGGTTAACCACATAATCAAATGGTAACAACAATACAACAACAAAATTACATTTATAGAGCGCCTTTCACATCAAGATGAAACACAGATGAACAGCAGGGGAGAAAAATAGACGGGCAGATCAATGGCAGAGGAGCAAAGCAGAAACAGACATAGCAGGGAGAACAATCCAGAAGAGATGCTCAGTAGGATAAAACTGATCAAAAACTGATTAAACTAATCAAACACTTTTTAAAACTGATCATTAATCACTTTTTAAAAATATAGCATGTAGTCCAAATGTGTTTCATTTGACTGTTACACTCCAATCATAAGGGATTGTGATCACTGTTGCACTGAAACTTCAGTTTCACAATTTGGGTGGATAACTGATAGTGTAGTGCATACATATTCAGTAAAGTCCAGGAACTTGCTGATTTACATCCTAATCTGTGTTGAATTTTTGCTCGTCCTCACCATCAATCAAAAACCACACGATCAAGAGATTTTAATTTGTCCACATTCTCAGAAATGGTTCACACTGACTGCTGAAAGGTTGGTTCTTCAAGTAAATATTTATGAAATATTTGTGAAATATATTCAGTCTAATGACTGAAATATGATTGGAAGTTTGGACACCGTCAGTGAGTGAGCTGCCCTCTGACAGATCACCTGCACAAATCAGGAGCACTGGACTCCAGTGACTACTTGTTTGCTCTGTTGAGCCGAGTGTACTTAGTAAATACATACTGTATTTAATAGCCACCAGCAGTGGAGGCAGATAAGAATTGGGTGTCATCCTCTAATATGGAAGTTAACTCCATGATCTTCGTTGTACCCTTTCCAATGCCTTCACATCCTTTCTGTAGTGTGGTGACCAGAATTGAACACAGTATTCCAGCTGAGGCCTCACCAAAGTCCTATAGAGGTTAGTCAGCACTTCCTGACTTTTGTACTCTATACCCCTATTTATAAAGCCTAGTATCCCATATGTCTTCTTAACAGCCTTGTCTACCTGTCCTGCCACCTTCAACGAGTCACTAACACAAATCCCCAGGTCTCTCTGTTCCTTTACACCATTTAAAATTGTACTATCTAGCCTATATTGCCTCCCTTCATTTCTTCTCCCAAAATGCATCACCTCACACTTCTCTGCATTAAACTTCATCTGCCATGTGTCTGCCCACTTTACCAATTTGTCTATATCCTCTTGCAGATGGCTACTATCCTCCTCACTGTTTACTTTCTCCCTAACTTAGTGTCATCTGCAAACTTGGAAACTGTACTCCGTACACCCAAGTCCAGATCATTGATGTAGATTACAAACAGCAATGGTCCCAAAACCGATCCCTGTGGCACACCACTGCTCACTTCCCTCCAATCTGAAAAACAGCCGCTCACTACAACTCTCTGCTTTCTGTCTCGCAGCCAGTTGTGGATCCACGCTGCCACTGTCCCTTTTACGCCATGGGCCTTTAATCTTGAACTATTTCCCTACTTCCCACTGGCTCCCTCACCCCTACCTGTTCCTCACCGATCTGCTCACTCCTGTTACTCGACAGGCACTGGGCTACATCTTGTCCCCGCCATCGTCGCACATGTTTTCAGCCTTTCTGCCCCCGCACTCTGAAACTCCATTGCGACTGACTCCTCCTTTTCTCGCCACAAATTTGGTTTAACAATTCCTGAGAGTATCAGCAATGTAATAACGAAGCAACGTTAACAGGGGGCCACGGTAAGCAGGGTTTACCTGTACTTCAGTGCCCTGCTGATGGCAGTCAGCCCGGGCCTGACATGTCAGCAGGACTTGGGAGGGAAGACTAGTCACTGTGGAGCATGGATTATTCCCACTCGACTTGTCTTAACCGAGAGCCAAAGCAGTGGAACCGTAGAAATTCATCGAAGGCCATTTGGCTTGTTGTTTTAAGAATTTTCCGAGTCCTATTTCCCTGCCCTATCCCTGCATCTCTGTGCAGTTTACTCCTTTCTCACTAACAGGTATTGTGTTCCTATCTGATGGGTAGAAGAAAGCTTTTCTTCTTTTCTTTTCCGGCTGTGTTTGTATTAAAAAGTTGAATGGGTGTAGCTGGTTTCGCAATGCATATTCTTGGTGCTTAAGCCATAACTTGGCTCTTGTCAACCTGTATCAACTCTTCTCTGTATTTAAATGAGTAGGGTGTGTCTCTACCAGGAAAGTGAGTTTGTATTCCATTCCAAACACTCGTAACAACTTCATTTGACAGATTGAATCAGTAAGTGTTAGAAATGGCTCTGAGACACCTAGAGCAGAGCTGGACAGAGGAGTTAAAATGCTCTATTTGTTTAGAGATCTTCAGCATGCCGGTTACCCTGAAGTGTGGCCACAACTTCTGTTGCTCTTGTATCACACGGAACTGGGAAGGTCAGCTGCAAAAATCTTGTCCAGAATGTCGAGATGTCAATCCAAGTGGTAACTTGAAACCAAATCGAACGCTGGGGAAACTGGCAGATAAAGCTAAGGATCTGAACCTGAAATCTATGCAGAGAAAGGCACGGAACTGTGATAAACATTCGGAAGAACTGACGCTGTTCTGTGAAACTGATACAGAATTGATCTGTGTCATGTGTCTTGTTGATCTTGATGAACACAAACTCCACGACGTAAAGATGATAGGGAAAGCGGCTAAGATCCACAAGGTATCAACAAGCAAACTTTATAACGTGACTATTTCTCGATCTCTCTCTCTATCATAGTTGTTGATGTGAGGTATTTAAATATGGAATTGTTTTGGTTAATCTATATTCTGGTTGCAGGAAAAACTGAAATTGTCCGTTGATCCGGTTACAAAGAGAAAGGATGCTGTTCTACAGGCAGAATCAAAGCAAAAAGAGAAGATTTCAGCACTAAAAGTAAGTTGTGATAATTATCAGTTGTATTTAATAATAATAGTATTATTATTAGTGTTTCCTTGATTAATTACTGTGTAATGTCTGGGACCTCAATCGTGTTCCTCTTTATATAAGTACCTGTTGTGATACTTCATTTTATAGGAACAGGTGAGGAATTTGGAGAAGCATCTCACGGCTGAGTTTGCCAAAATGCACCAGAGCCTTCATGACAGAGAGCAGCGAGTAATCCGAGCGCTCAGAAAGCAAGAGGGGAAAATTTTACAGGAAATGGAGAAAAATCTACAAAAGATTCAGAGCAATTTAGCTTCTGTTCAAAACAAACTCTCAGAGTTACGGGAAGAGATGGAAAAAGATGCGTTCACCTTTCTGCAGGTAAAGAGATGAATGCACTCATATTTCTGCAGGTAAACAATTCAGTTCAGTAAATGCCACACAGTCTGTAGCAGAAAATGAAAGTTTCACGGTGAAACAGACTAGTAGTTATACTATCTGGTATAATAAGATTTTTCTTTGTAAGGTTTCAGCAGGCTCCAGCCTATTTCACATCCCCCATCTCAACCACTCTCTATCCCAGTCCCTCCTTCTTATCCCCATCTCAAGACCCTCCTCTTTGACCACATCCGACCCCCTCACCTACACTCCTGCCCCTCCCTGATTCCGATCCCCAGCTCAATTCTGGAAGACTGACTCCCTAGCGTCTTTGAAGGTCCTGCCAATGTGAAAGGCGCCACACAAATGTATTCTTGTTGTTGTTATTGCTGTAGAATTCTATTGTCCGTATCTAAGTTTACAATGTCATGTCTCAGATCTGTCTGTGTTTAATTTCACTAGGAGGAACCTGCTCGAAAGGGAAGGTATGAAATGTTCATTACCAAATATTCCTAAAATTTAATTTGCAAATGAACATAAGGTGTAGTTTCACTTTCTAATGTGAACGTCACTTATTCCAGGGTCAGTGATGGGGATTTTGAGCTGTCAGTATTTGAGGGTGATCTGCCTATGGGGAAATACAAAGGGCCTGTACAGTACGCAGCTTGGAGAGAGATGCTACCCAGCCTCACCACAGGTAAATGTCTCCCATTCTCAGACTGAAGGTGTGTGAATAGTTTTATATTCACCTGAATCCTAACAAATTAATAATAATCCTGTCATTTGATATTTCGCATTGTCACATATTCACAACACGTCAAAGCTCTTCACACAATAAACTGTACAGTAGTATCCTGTAGTCATGTATTAACCTAATTCATTATTTTTCAAAAATTTTGAAGGGTTTATTAGGCTCAAAAATGTGCTCCATCAACCAGATTGCTAATTACTGCTAACGCAGAGGAGTGCGGGGTAGGGAAACTTGCATAAGGTTTCGCCCACACTGGGAATCAAAACTGATTCCTCTCACTTGCGAGGCGAGTGCTAACCACTACAAAACAGAACTCCAGTGTTGTTAAATAATTCTGCAGGGAAACAGCCCAGGGCTCTTTACTCTTGTAGTACCAAATTATGGCCGTGGGTGATCAGGTGGCGCTGTGTGAGCGTTTACACCGACAGGGACTCCAGTCACCCTGTCCCTAGCGCCCTCTGCTGCCGGTACACGATCAGTGCTGTTTGTCCTGTATTCAGCAACTAACCCTTCACCAGCTCACACACCGCCCCCTAGTGCCCCGCCCTCGCTCCTGCAGCCCCCCCCCTCCCCCCCCACTGCTCTGTGACCCCCTCACTACACTGTGTGTTATTTCTCTCTCTCTCAGCTCCGGCCTCTCTGACCCTGGATCCTGACACAGCCCATCCCCAGCTCATCCTGTCTGAGGACCTGACCAGTGTGAGATACGGAAACAAACGGCAGCCGCTCCCTGACACCCCAAAGAGGTTTAGTTACCATCCCATTGTCCTGGGATCTGAGGGCTTCACATCAGGGAGACATTACTGGGAGGTGCAGGTGGGGAACAAGACTGAGTGGAGTGTGGGGTTAGTCAGAGAATCTGTCAACAGGAAAGGAGAGATCACATTGACACCAACTGGTGGAATCTGGGGTGTTTGGCTGGTGGATGGGGCCTATTGGGCTTTGATGTCACCCCCCACCCCCCTGTCCCTGACAGTGAGACCCGGGAAGGTTGGAGTTTACCTGGACTATGAGGGGGGACAGGTGTCATTTTACAACTCTGATAACATGTCTCATCTCCACACTTTCACTCACACTTTCACTGAGAAACTTTATCCCTTCTTCTATACCGGGTTGAATGGTGACAAGCAAAACTCTGAAGCACTGAAAAGCTGCCGGTTATAACTCATCAACAATAATGTAGACTTACCCCAGTTTCCACGTGATTCAAGGTGCTACACAAATATAATTTTGTTGCTGTTGTTATTTATAGTAATACAGGACGGGGTGCAAGGGATTATAGTTGGGAGCTTTCTATCTTTCACACACTAAAATATTGCACTCAATCCACCCTCATTCAACAACAACTTCGATTTATATAGCTCGTCCTGTCTAAGGCCCTGACCAGAGTGAGACTCGGAGACAGATGGCAGCCGCTCCCTGACACCCCAAAGAGGTTTAGTTACCATCCCATTGTCTTGGGATCTGAGGGCTTTACATCAGGGAGACATTACTGGGAGGTGCAGGTGGGAAACAAGATTGAGTGGAGTTTAGGATTGGTCCGAGAGTCTGTCAACAGGAAACAACCAATCACATCGACATCAAATGGTGGGGTCTGGTGTGTGGGGCTGGAGGGCGGGGTCTATTGGGCACTGATGTCACCTCTCACCAGCCTGTCCCTGACAGCGAGACCCAGGAAGGTTGGAGTTTACCTGGACTATGAAGGGGGACAGGTGTTATATTACAATGCTGATAACATGTCTCATCTCCATACTTTCAACCATACTTTCACTGAGAAACTTTACCCTTTATTCTACCCGGTTCCAATGCTAATAGGGAAAACTCTGAGCCACTAAAGATCTGCCAACCTTCAAGGAAGATTTTCAGGAAGGTTGTAGTAATTTTTCAGGAAGTTGTTACATTTTCAGGAAGGATTTTGTTTTTGCTTCTATCACTTCAGTATCAGCCAATAGTTAAGCCAGGGCTCGACATTAACAGGCACCCTGGACACCTTAATTTTAGCATTGGGCACGCAAAAAAAAAGTTATGATCTGCAACACACTTGGATGCCTTGAAAAAATCTGAGGGTCCAGCTGGGCCCCCTAAAAGAAAGATTTAGTGCAGAGCACTGGTTAAGCTTACCTTGTATTACTCTCTTTGGAGCTCCCATGCAAGCGCGTGTACTACAGTACAGCAGTGCAGCGTACACACACAGACACACACACTGCAAAATGCACACTAGGACTCCAGGAGGCTGAGCACCAGTGTCACTGCAGCCCTGCCACCAGCAGAGGGCGCTGTAAGAGCAGCGGCAGCCCCGAGGGTTTGGCAGAGGTGGAGATCAGTGTGGTGGGGGCTGACGTGATGGGGTTTACCGGTGGCGGGGGTGACACTGACGCCAGTCGGGACGCGCTGGTGTGACGCCGCCTGTGTGGGAGCGGGAGGACGAGATGTCGAGTGATTTCTACCTGTGGTACACATAGTAACTATATGGGCGATGCAAGGGGGATTTAGCTTAAATTATGAAATGGCAAAAAATCTGAAGTTATTTATCTGGGATAGGGAGAGCAGAAGGGAGCATGTAAAAGCTGAAGGCTTCCGCAAAAATCAGGAGGGTTGGCAGTTCTAACAGTGATGAGGTTTAACTTCAGTTTCCATGCATTTCACTGTCTGAAATGAAAGTCGCTATACATATATAATTTTGTTGTTGTTTACAGGAATACAGAATGGGAGTGGGTTGAGTGGAAGGAATCATAGTTGGGAGCATTCCTGTCTTTCAGACTCAAACTTCCCTCATTCCCTCACTAACCCATATGTATCCCAATGATATCTCCACGGGACCAGTTCTGATCTGTATGTGTTTGCTTGTCTCTGTTTATACCTTTGCCCCTTCGGAAAAGAGTCCTCTCCAGTAGCACCAAAGTACGAATGGTCCGTGGCCAGCCTGAGCACATCTCTAGGTGCAAGGCTCCCTGTTGAGATCAGTTGATGCCTGTATTGAATCCAATGTGTTAAAGTTCTGGAATAAAGTGGACCTAAGCAGGCCAAAGTGTGCACTGGAAAAACTATTCGGACCAAAGGATAAACCAAAGGATTCTAACAGTGAAAATAGCTAACCTGATTTGGATTATGAATCTGAATAAAACAACTGTTGTCCTTTCATTCGTTAAGAACTGTCTCCAACTGTATTCCAATCTGCAGCAGACACCAAACTGATAAGAGGTTAACCACTGGTAATAATAAATTTAATTATCACAACATTGAGAGGTCTCAAAGTGCTTTACTGTAGATTGCCTGTCTATTAGTCTATTATGTGGACGAAACGCAGCAGCCAGTTGCCCATCACAGTGTCCCAGAAACAGTCGTGACCTATTTATTATTGCTTTTTTTGAGAGATTATTATTAGGCCAAAGGAAACTTGCCTGGAATTGAACCCAGGTCTCTCACTTGTGACGCAAGTGCTCTAACCACTGAGCTACAGGATTTTGTCGCCACCGATGGCTTCTCTTCCAACCTGTGGCATCCCCCATGGCTCTGTCCCCTACTTTTTAATACATCATCCGCAGACTTGGGGTCAATTTCCATATAGCACCTTTCATGTCGAGAGGACATCCTAAGGCGCTGTACAGTCAAGTAGGGTCAAGAGCGGGGGGCGGGGGGAAGGGGTCAGGGCTGAAGAAGAGTAGGAAAATTGACTGCAAGTTTGTGGGCGAAACCCGACAGCAAAATTGCGCACAGCAGCGTCCCACAACTCTATCCTTGTACCTCAACCCTCCTCTTCAACGGTCCCATCAGTCACCCCAAATCCCCCCCTTTCCCTCCCTCTGACCCTCCCCGTCCCCGACTCCAGCTCGGCTCTGAAAAAAATGACCGGCCAGCGCCTTGGGGCATCCTCCTGATGTGAAAGGCGCTATAACAAGTGGCGTTTTGTTGTTCTTGTTGTCGTCCCCCAACCCACCCGCCCAACCATTGGTGGGGGCCAGGCTTCAGTCACTCTTCCCCCCCCCCCCCCCCGCCCCCCCCACCCAACCTTTGGAACTCCATCCCGCAGTCCCTTCCGCCTCGCTCCCTCCCTCCCCCGGCCTCCTTCAAGTCTCGCCTCAAGACTCTCCTCTTCGATGGACCCATCGGCAACTCCTTCCCGCCCTCCCCCCCTGGCACCCCCCCCCACCCCCCACCCCCTTTCCCCCGCCTCCGTCCTCGGCTCGGGTCTGAAGCGGTGACTGTCCAGCTCCTCGCGACCGTCCTCCTGACGTGAAAGGCGCCGTACAAATGTCGTTCTGTTGTTGTTGGCAGCAATATAACAACAACAGTAATAATCCTCACAACAACAACGACGACGACGACGACGGCTTCGAATTGTACAGCGCCCTCCATGCCGGACTGCGCCTCGGAGCGCGTTTACGTCTCTAGACTGCGCTCTCCACGTCGTATCAACGTCTCAAAGCGCTTGCTTCACAGTAAATGCAACCTCATCCCAAGGTGGTGGTTGTTGTTGTTGTTGTGGGACATTCAGCGAAGGGAGTGTCTTGTCTGTCTGGAGGGGATTTGAAGCGCAATCTGAGACACCCTACCGGCGTTGAGGGCGCGGTGTAAATCGAAGCCATGCTGCTGTCGTTGCCTGTCGAGTCCACAGACTCTGCGCCTGAGTGGTAGGCCCCAAATCGATGCCCTTATACGGCTGGAGACCGCATTGCTAATGAGCCACACGGTACGGTGGAGTGCCACGTGAGAGACAGAGAGAGTGAGGAGAGCGAGCGGCGACCGTTAGGCGGCTCAGACTGTGAGGCGCCCAGCAGCTGCGCCTGCGCAGTGGCGGCCGAGCTCAGCCTTTCCCCCCCCCCCCTCCCCCCAGCCACGTGCTGAGGAGCCGGGAGAGAGGCGCGAGCGACGACCGTTAGGGCGCGAGCGACGACCGTTAGGGCGCGAGCGACGACCGTTACAGCTCGAGCTTAATCCGCCCTCACTCCGCCTCCACCACCACCACACGGCTGCAGTGGGGAGAGAGAGAATCGACGGTTAGCGGAGAAAACCGTGAGTCTCCTTACCTGCCTGTGACTGTGATGGGGGGTCGGGTCGGTGAGCGACCGAGCTCGGGCGACTACCGTTAACATGGAGTGGAGGGGGAAGAGAGTCAGACACAGCGAGGAGTGTGGGCTGACCTGACCGTCCTACAGCACCGACGACGACGCGGACTGAGCGTCAGTGGACGACTGCGAGGAGCGCGAGGCGGGATGAGTCGCGCCTGCGCAATCCCGTCCGACCAAGTCCTTTGACGAGGGGGCGGGGAGAGGTATGCAAATCAGAGCCTGGTGGAGGGGCGGGGCTAACAGTTAGTGGGTGGGGCTAAGAAGGGGTGGGGCTAGGGGGGAGGGGGTTGGTTACACACACTGACGTATACACGCATATACGTACACACATACACACGCATATACACACATATATGCTCACACACATGCACGCGCACATATACATATACGCATACACATGCCCACACATATACTCACACACATGCACGCACATATACACGCACACACATATATTATGCACACATACATACACACGCACACACACACACACACACACATAGACACACATACCCACACACACATGCACACGCACACACACACACACACACATAGACACACACATACCCACACACACATACACACGCGCGCGCCTAATAATAATCCGCACCAGAAAAACACAATTAATAAACATTTGTCATTTTCAACCCACGGCTGTTTGTGTGGGGGATGCTACAAGGCCTTACACGGCCTTACCCCATCCTACTTAACCGATCTACTCTCCCCCTACACGCCCACCCAGACCCTCTGTTCAACAGGACTTGTCCTGCTCCAAGCCCCCCGCCCGAACCGCCCCACCATCGGAGGCCCGGCCTTCAGTTTCTCCGCTCCCACCCTATGGAATGCCATCCCTCAATCCCTCCGTCTCGTCTCTTCCCTTTCCTCTTTCAAGGCCGGTTTGAAGACTTTCCTCTTCGATCGTGCCTTTTGTTCCCCACCCCCCGAACTCTTTTACCTCCCCTTCGTGTTTCACCCCTTCCCAAACACTCCCCTCCCAGCTCGGGTCACACGCCTCCTGTTCAGCGCCTTGGGACGTCCTCCCCACGTGAAAGGCGCTCTATAAATGTAAATTGTTGTTGTTGTTGTTGCTGTGCACAATTGGCTGCCGCGTTTCATCTCCCACAAAATATGTACACATACAGTCAATTCACTTTACAGTCTATTTCAGCCTCTCTGGTACTCCATTCCGCAACCCCTTTGCCTCACCTCCTCCATCAGTTGTGATGTTGTGATGTGGTTACACTACTTTCCTCACTACCTTCGCCTCGCCCCCCTCTCTTCTCAGCTTCAGGTCCCTTTCTCTTCGACCGCGCCTTTGGTCACCTTTCTACCCCCTGCCCCTGGCTCGGTCCCGGGATCCGCTCGTGTGAAGCGCTCTGAGACGCCGTCCGGTGTGGAGGGCGCGATATAAATCAAAAGTTGTTGTTGTTACAGAGTTTAGGATAAGTGAGTATATATCGGTGGCGGAGTTTTGAATCCAGGCTCTAACCAATGCTTACTTAACGCCAACATAAATTTTCAAGTCAAAGCTGTAACCAAGAGATGTTAATGTTTCATCTGTCTTCTTTTCAGCAAAGCTTGCCTTGTCAGCAGTACAAGGAAATCTGACTCTGACAAATCCCACAGGACTTTTGACGCTGCCGAGTGCAGAGAGAAATGTTTCACACCATAAGCCTTGGTAGAGATTTATTTAATCTCTCACTGAGGAGAAATAATAATAATAATGGTGGAGTGCTTGGTTAGTAGTTAGAGCACTCGCAAGCGAGAGACCTGAGTTGGATTCCCCGCTGGGATTAACCTTGAACAACTTCCCTTACTCCACACGCCAGATAATAATCCCTCAAGCAAAAAAAAAATTGTTGCTTTGTGCAATGGGCTGCTGCGTTTCGCCCACAAATATACAGTCAATTCACTTTACAGTGTATTCTTTGAGACGTCGATAAGATGTGAAAAGCCGCTATAGCAAATGCAAGGATTATTAGTATTATTATCTCTAGGATTTCCGTGTGTAGGTGGGATGTGTGCAACTCTGTTGGGTTTGGAAGCTTGAACAATGGTGATGTGTTTCCGTGTGTGTGTGTGTGTGTGTCAGGCACCTGGCTGACCAAGAAAATATTTCACGCAAAAACACCTGAACTCCTTCCCCGCAGTTTCTGTGTCTGAATTCCGCTTGTGACTAACTGTAGGTTGGAAGCTGAAAATGTCACGAGCTGTAGTTAGGTTATAAATACCAACCGCGGTTTAATCTATTATTCATCGATTCACAGAAAGAAACCCAGCTGTTCAGCCCCTTGGAATGAGTGCTTAAACGGAGCCCCTCTCTGCCTCGTTGTCATTCTGCGTAAGCTTTCTCGGGATGCTAAAGATCACTGTGACAGATATGTACACACACATCCACACTCTCCCACCGCAGTGTCCTGGCTGACAATTATCCAGGCTGCGTTTCGTCCACAAAATATACAGTTGATTCACTTTACAATAGATTCCCTGTAAAGCGCTCTGAGGCGTCTCAATAATGCGCTATATTAAATGCCACCATTATTGTAATAATCAGCGCGTTCACCTCACGGCTGTTGATGGTGAGTGCAAATCAATCAATCAATTAATCAATCAATCAAAATTAGATTTATATCTTGCCTTTTACATTGGGAGGATGTCCCAAGGCGCCGAACAGTCAGGTAAGGACCAAAGCTTGGGGGGGGAGTGGTCGGGAAGGAGAGGAGGAGAATTGACTGTACATTTGTGGGCGAAACGCAGCAGCCAAATTGTGCACAGCAGCGTCCCACAAACTATCGTGGAAGTGGGACCGGGGGAGAAAGGGGAGGGGGTCAGGGTAGGGGGAATGGGAGCAGGAAAAGCGACTGTATATGTGTGGACGAAACAGCTGTCAACAAAGCTCACAGTCACTACACTGCATTCCCTACAAGAAAGGTTTAACATCTCGTTGTCGTTGAGGTTTAACATTTGATTTGAAGGATAATAATAATAATAATCCTTGCATTTGATATAGTTTCCAAATCTCAAAGTGCTGTAAAGTGAATCGACGGTATATTTGTGGGAGAAACGCGGCAGCCAATTGCACACAGTAGTGTCCCAGTAGATGTTAAGTGGTAGGCTGTGTGATTTTAACTGGTTAGAACGTAAGTACATAAGAAATAGGAGCAGGAGTAGGCCATTCGACCCATCGAGCCCAGCCCCGCCATTCAATAAGATCCTGGCTGATCTTCTCTACTCTAACTCCACCTGCCCTCCGCCTTATGCCCATCTCCCTTAATCCCTTTATCCACAAGGAATCCATCAGTCTCAGGCTTGAACAGGTTCAAGGACTGACTGAGCGTCTGCAGCCCTTTGCGGGTAGAGAATTCCCATAGATTCGGAGCGAAGAAGTTTTTCCTCCACAGTGCGAAAAGGTGGAGGTTTAGAGGCTCTTTAAGCGCAGTGAGGGGTTTCCCCCCTAATGCATCCATCTCCTTTCTCCCCCCCCCCCCCCCCCACCCTCCTCCGAGAACCGTCAATAGATGGTGGATGACCGTTTAGGTGTAGCATAACCATCTAATTCACTCTAATTTACCGCTGGTTGGACTCCCATAAATGACTCCATCAGTCAATCAAAACTTACATGTATGTAGCGCCTTTCACGTCGAGAGGACGTCCCAAGGCGCTGTACAGTCAGGTAGGGACAAGAGCGGAGTGGGGGGAGGGGTCGGGGCAGGATGAAGGAGAGGAGGAGAATTGACTGCATATTTGTGGGCGAAACGCGGCAGCCAAATCGCGCACAGCAGCGTCCCCCCACAAACAGTCATGGAAGTGGGGTTAGGGGGGAAAGGGGGGGAAAGATGGCAAGGGGAGGGGTCGGAGTAATGGGAATGAGAGCAGGAAAGCCGACTGTATATTTGTGGACGAAACGCACACTCCGGGTTAGCTCTCGCCAAACAGGCGTCCTCGAGGGGACACACAGAGAGAGAGAGAGAGAGTGTGTGAGGTCCACCCCAGGCGTAGAGGGGAGATTTCCGTGCGTAGGTGTGGGTGTTCTCAGGCCGGATTAGAGGCTCCTTAAAGCCCCGTGACAGGTTTCCCCACGATAACGCACGCACCTCCTCCCACTCCCCCCCCCCCCGCCACCCACCAGCCCCTTCCAGAAATGGCCAAATTAAACGGTATAGAATAACCATCTCATTCACTCTAATTCACCATCCCACGCCGCATCCACATCCCGTATCGGGGATTATGGTAATACAGAGGATCCGTGTGTCTGATCCACTTATCCTTCATGAAGGGATGTGCATTCGCACCTCACACATACCCTCCCCAATCGGTCTTTAAAGACCTATATTATTTTTGCCCCTCTGTGCGAGAGTCTCTCTCTCTCTCTCTCTCGCTCTGCCTCTCTCTTCAATCTCTCTCACTCACTCTCTCCCTCTCTCTCTCTCTCTCTCTCTCTCTCCCCCATTATTTTTTTCTCTCACGCTGAACAGGCTGGGCCCATCATCAGCAATCTGTCAGCACTACTCCGCAAAGGAGGGAGGGAGGGGAGGGAGGGAGGGAGGGGAGGGGAAGGGGGTGCCGATCGGTTAGACAGAACCCTGCAGAATCTCAACACACCATCCCTCACAAAGATGTCGACAGAAAAACATGGTAACAATTTATGTGTGTCTTGTGTATGTGTGTGTGTGTGTCTGTATGTGTGTATGTGTGTGTGTGTGTCTGTATGTGTGTGTGTCTGTGTGTTTATCTATGAGTGTGGGTGTCTGTCCAGCCTATCTGTATTGATCTCTCTGTTTATCTGTAGCTGAGTGCCTGTGTCCATCTCTGTGTATCTGTGTGTGTGTCTCTGTGTCCATCTGCAGTCATCTCTCGGTTCGTCTGTATCTGCCTGTGTCTGTCTCTGTCTATGTTTTTGTGTGTGTGTGTCTCTCTCTCTCTCGCTCTGTTGTCTATTTGTATTGATTTCTCTTCATCTATATCTCTGTGTGTGTGTGTGTGTGACTCTGTGTCCATCTGCAGTCATCTCTCGGTTGGTCTGTACCTGTGTGTCCGTCTCTGTCTATCTATGCGTGTGTGTCTCACTCTCGCTCTGTGTCTATCGGTATTGATCTCTCTCTGTTTATCCATATGTGTGTGTGTGTGTGTCTGTCTGTTTCTGTCTTATCTGCATCGATCTATCTGTTTGACTGTATCTGTGTGTCCATCTCTGTGTGTGTGTATGTGTGTGTCTACCTACAGTGATTTCTGTTTATCTGTCTGTGTGTGCATTTCTGCCTGCCTGTGTGTGGGTGTGTGTGTGTGTCTCTTACTCTGTGTTTATCCTCAATTGGTCTCTGTTTATCTGTATGTGTGTGTGTGTGTGTGTGTCCATCGCATATGGCTGTGTGTATATGTGTCTCTGTGTCAATCTTCACAGTGTGACCTGTATCTGTGTGTATTCATCTGTGTCTGTCTGTGTGTGTGTGTGTGTCTCTCTCTTTCGCTGTCTATCTCTCTCTGTGTATCTGTGTGTGATTCCATCTCTGTGTGTGTGTGTGTGTGTGTATCTCTCTCGCTCTGTCTCTCATATTGATCTCTCTATTTATCTGCATCTGTGTGTGTATCCATCTCTGTCGATCTATGTGTGTTTGTGTGTGTGTGTCTCTTTCGCTCTCTCTGCCTCTTTAAAGCGCATCTTGTCATATGTCCATCTCTGTTTTTTGTGTGGGGGTCTCCCTGTGTGTGTGTGTGTGTATGTATCTCTCTCTCTGTGTGTCTCTCTCCCTGTGTGTGTGTGTTTGTGTACGTCTGTGTGTATCTCTGTCTCTCTCCTTATCTGTGTGTGTGTGTCTGTCTCTCTCCCTGTGCCTCTCGGTGTCTCCCCGTAACAGTCTTGAACCATCTTGCGTGGACACAGCGTTCGAACAGAGACTCGATTCTTTGAGGCCTTTAATGAGGGGTTTTTTTTTTCACGCGGAGACAGAACGCAGTTAAATAACAATATCCTCCAAATTATTTGGTGGCGAAAAACAAGGAGGAAGAAAGAGACGAAATACAGCCTTTTCCTCAGAGGCTAAATCAATGAATCGACGTTGGCGTCAATGCCTTCAAATCCACACATGATCTCCTTACTCCCCCACACTCCCAGATCTCTCCCCCTCCCCTACCCCCCCCCCCCCCCCCCGTCAACTCTAAAGGTTGCCTATATTTTGCCCTGTTGTAGTTTCTGACGTAACACCCCATTTCCTCTCTCCCTGCCCCCCTCATCTCTCTCTTTCTCTGTCTCTCTCTCTCTCTCTCTCAGTCTCTCTGTGTGTGTGTGTGTGCGTGTGTGTGTCTCTTTCCGTTTTTCAGTCTCTGTCTGACTCTCTCCGCGTCTCACGGTCTCTTGTTTCTC
Source organism: Hydrolagus colliei (assembly GCA_035084275.1). Classification (NCBI taxonomy): domain Eukaryota; kingdom Metazoa; phylum Chordata; class Chondrichthyes; order Chimaeriformes; family Chimaeridae; genus Hydrolagus; species Hydrolagus colliei. The sequence goes on along the minus strand of CM068771.1, from coordinate 5,256,236 downwards.
ACTCTCTGTCTGTCTCTCTCTGTGTGTCTGTCTCTCTCTGCCTCCGTTTCTCACTCTGTGTCTCTGTCTCTCACTCCGTGTGCGTGTCGCTCTCTATCTCGGTTTCTCACTCTCTATCTTTCTCGGTGTGTCTCACTCTCTCAGTGACGCTGTGTGTGTATCTCTCCCTCCCCCCCCTCTCTCTGTATTTCACTCTGTGTCTGTTTCTGTCTCTCTATCTCTCACCGTTTCTCTTTGTGTGTGTCTCTATCTCCGTTTCTCCCTCTCTGTCCTCACTCTGTATCTCCCTCTCTGTCTTTCCCCGCGTGTCTCTCTCTGTGTGTGACTGAGTGTGTGTAAATCTCTCTCTCTGTTTTTCACTGTCTCTCTCTGTGTGTCTCTCTCTGTGTGTGACTGAGTGTGTGTAAATCTCTCTCTCTGTTTTTCACTGTCTCTCTGTGTGTCTCTCTGTGTGACTGAGTGTGTGTAAATCTCTCTCTGTTTTTCACTGTCTCTCTCTGTGTGTGTCTCTCACTATCTGTGTGACTGAGTGTGTGTAAATCTCTCTCCGTTTTTCACTGTCTCTCTCTGTGCATGTCTCTCTCTCTCTGTGTGTGACTGAGTGTGTGTAAATCTCTCTCTCTGTTTTTCACTGTCTCTCTGTGTGTGTGTCTCTCTGTGTGTGTCTCTCACTATCTGTGTGACTGAGTGTGTGTAAATCTCTCTCTGTTTTTCACTGTCTCTCTCTGTGTGACTGAGTGTGTGTAAATCTCTCTCTGTTTTTCACTGTCTCTCTCTGTGTGTCTCTCTTTGTGACTGAGTGTGTGTAAATCTCTCTCTGTTTTTCACTGTCTCTCTCTCTGTGTGACTCAGTGTGTGTAAATCTCTCTCTGTTTTTCAGTCTCTCTCTGTGTGACTGAGTGTGTGTAAATCTCTCTCTGTTTTTCACTGTCTCTCTCTGTGTGTGTCTCTCACTATCTGTGTGACTGAGTGTGTGTAAATCTCTCTGTTTTTCACTGTCTCTCTCTGTGTGTGTCTCTCTCTCTGTGTGAATGAGTGTGTGTAAATCTCTCTGTTTTTCACTGTCTCTCTCTGTGTGTCTCTCTCTCTGTGTGTGACTGAGTGTGTGTAAATCTCTCTCTGTTTTTCACTGTCTCTCTCTGTGTGTGTGTCTCTCTCTGTGTGACTGAGTGTGTGTAAATCTCTCTCTGTTTTTCACTGTCTCTCTCTGTGTGTGTGTGTGTGTGTCTCTCTCTCTGTGTGACTGAGTGTGTGTGAATCTCTCTCTCTGTTTTTCACTGTCTCTCTCTGTGCATGTCTCTCTCTCTCTCTGTGTGTCTGTCTGTCTCTCTGTGTGTGACTCTGTGTGTGCGTCTCTTGCTCTGTGTGCCTTTGCCGGCGTATCTGACCCTCTCTGCCTCTCCCTCTGACTCTCTCTCTCTCTGTCCGCATTATTCATTCACGCGGCACTTTTTACACAGAATAGCGTCTCAGAGCGTTACTGGGTCAGATGCCAGGGGAGGGGGAGGTGACCACAGGAGTAGTGAAGGAGGTAGATCTTCGGAGGAGAGGAGGAGAGTTAAAAAAAAATTAAGGGAGGGTGGAGGTGGGGTGGGGGTGGGGGGTGCGAGATTGATGTGAAATCAGATGCATCAGTCAACCCAATAGTTTGGCATTTAATAACAACAACAACAATTTACATTTATAGAGCGCCTTTCACGTCGGGAGGACGTCCCAAGGCGCTGCACAGGAGGCGTGTGACCCGAGCTGGGAGGGGAGTGTTTGGGAAGGGGTGAGACACGAAGGGGAGGTAAAAAAGTTCGGAGTGGAACAAAAGGCACGGTCGAAGAGGAAAGTCTTCAAACCGGCCTTGAAAGAGGGAAGGGAAGAGGCGAAACGGAGGGATTGAGGGATGGCATTCCATAGGGTGGGAGCGGAGAAACTGAAGGCCCGGCCTCCGATGGTGGGGGGGGGGTTCGGGCGGGGGCTTGGAGCAGGACAAGTCCTGTTGAACGGAGGGTCCGGGTGGGCTTGTAGGGGGAGAGTAGATCGGTTAGGTAGGGCTGGGCAAGGCCGTGCAAGGCCTTGTAGGTGAGGAGACGAGGATCTTGAACTGGATCCTCTGGAGGATGGGGAGCCAGTGGAGACGGGCGAGGGTGGGGGTTATGTGGTCGCGGAGGCGGGTGCGGGATAGTACACGGGCTGCAGAGTTTTGAATGACCTGCAGCCTGTGAATGGAGGAGCTGGGGAGGCCGACTAGGAGAGAGTTTCCGTAGTCCAGCCGTGAGGTGATGTACGCGGGCACGAGTGTTTCGGCAGCGCGGGGGGTGAGATAGTTGCGGAGCCTGGCAATGTTGCGCAGGTGGAAATAAGCGGTGCCGGTCAAGGCGCGAATAAGCCGCCTTATCGCATCTTTCAGCCTCTCTGCCCCCCCACACTCCGGAATTTTGTTGTTGTTGTCGAGACGTCTCAGAGCGCTTCGCAGAATACACCGTCAAGTGTGTTGACCGTACATTTCTGGGCGAAACGCGCCTGCAGACTGCGCACAGCAGCGTTTCCCCCCCCCCCCCCCCCCCCAAGCAAACAGTCGTGGCTGGAGTAACCGAATTGTTTTGTTGTATCTCTATTCCGCTATCGGTCTCCCTTCGGGGGACTCTGTACTAAAATTGATGCAATGGGGGCAGCTCGCCTAACAAGCGCGAGACCTGTGTTCGAATCCAGGCAGGTCAAAGTCAGGGCAAAACCTTGGGCCAGTTTCCTTACTCCACACACACACACACATACCACACACACTCACACACACGCCTAATAATAATCCGTCCAAAGAAATAATAATAATAAATTTGGTCATTTTCAACCCACGACTGTTTGTGCGTGGGGGGGGGGGGGGGGGGGGGGGGGACGCTGCTGTGCGCAATCGGCTGCCGCGTTTCGCCCACAAATATATATACAGTCACTTCACTTTACAGTGTATGCTGTGAGGCGCTTTGGGACGTCTAGCAGACGCGAAAGGCGCCTTATCAAAATGCAAGGATTATTATTATTTCGCTCTCAAAATTCACGGCACGCAAGGTAGGCGTGGAGTCACAGTCGAAGTTGACGCTCCGATGTGGAGCTGGGTGTGGGTGGTGGGTGGGGGGGGTGTTGGTTGTGCTACTTTATCAGAGATGCCTTCCTTTGGATGAGATGTTAAACTCGTTCCCCAGTCTGCGCCCCGTTCGGGAGTTCAGGTGTTAAAAAATCTCTCGCCGTGCGATTCGACAAGAGAAGGGAGTTTCACTCTCCTGGCTCTCGCGTCAGGAGGACGTCCCGAGGTGCTGAACGGTCACGACGGGAACTGGAGCGGGGAGAGGGGCAGGCCAGGGGGGGAATGGCGGGAGAGAGTTAGGAGGGGAGGGAGAGAGTTGGGGGGGTGGGGGGGCAGCAGAAGGCTCGGTCGAAGAGGAAGGTCTTGAGGCCGGCCTTGAAGGAGGAGAGGGAGGGAGGGAGGGAGCGAGGCGAAGGGACTGTGGGAGCAGAGATGGTTGTGCGGGGGGGACATGGAGCAGGCCAGAGGGCTAATAAAGCTCGATGTGAAACGCAATACATTATTAGTATTATTATTCGCATCTTTGGACTCGGAGGCGGGAGCTCGGCTGAGGTTTCTCTGTTGTCTTTTCCCTCGGAGTTGGGAGAGCGTCTCTCGATTGGTTGACACGTGGCGCTGCTGTGCGAGGCTGTTGCAAATCAAGGCCGGGTTGACGTGTGAATAGATCCCCCGGTGGGAATGGGAGGGGGGAGGAGAAGGAGGGGGCGGGTGGAGCCCAGCTCTGCCTATTCCCATTCCCTCCTCCCCCACTTTCTGTCCCACTTTCATATCCATTCTCAATCTCTCGGAAAATAACAGTCCCCCGGTTTATTTATAGTGACTGTCTCTTCCGCTCTCTCTCTCTCTCTCTCTTTCGCCCCTATGCCCCCCTCCCCACGCTGGTTCTATCCCTCTCTCATGCTCTTTCCCTCTCTCGATCACTCTCCCTCCTCTCTTTTTTTTATGGCCCCCCCATCTCCGTCTCTCTCTCTCTGTCTCTCTGCGTCCTCTTTTTCTGTTCGAGTCAGCTCTCTCTCTTTCTCTCTCTCTTGGGGCCAAGTGTAGTGACTGTGCGCTGTGTAAGCGAGTGCGGGAGCCGTTTCGCTCACAGAGAAAGAGAGAGAGAGAGAGAGATGGAGAGAGATAGGGGAAGAGAGTGAAAGATGGAGGGAGAGAGAGAGAGAGAGCGCGCGCGAAGGATGGAGAGAGATGAGAGTGGAGGATAGTAAGAATAATCCTTGCATTTGTTAGAGAGCTTTTCACATCTTATCGACGTCTCAAAGCGCTTCACAGAATGTACTGTAAAGTGAAGTGACTGTATGTATATTTGTGGGCAAAACGCGGCAGCCAATTGCGCACAGCAGCGTCTCCCCACACAAACAGCCGTGGGTTGAAAATGACCAATTTTTATTGTATTATTGTGTGTTTTTTGGGGGAGGGTTTATTATCAGGCCTGTGTGTGGGTATGTGTGTGTGTGTGTGTGTGTGTGGAGTAAGGAAACTTGCCCATGGTTTCGCCCTGACCTGCCTGGATTCGAACACAGGTCTCTCGCTTGTAAAGGCGAGTGGCTCTAACCCATTGAGCTACAGGAATAAAAGGGGGAGAGACAGCAGAGAGAGAGAGAGAGAGGAAATTCATGCAATGAAGAAGAATTAAATGGGCTGAGGCTGAGAATGGGAGGAAGGGATCAGCTGATGTCCCCTTAATTAGCGTTCACCTAAAGGTGCACATTACACTGTCAGCTCTCAGCTCAGCTCAGCGGGGAGTGAGAGTCTTAACACAGAGAGCAGCGAGAGAGAGAGAGAGAGAGAGAGAGGAGGGATGGAGGAGAGGGAGAGTGGGGGGGAGGGGGGTTGGCGAGGGGAATAGTGAGTGGGAGGGTGGGTTAGAGAGAGAGAGAGAGAGAGAGTGTGGGGTTGGGGGAGGGGGGGGTTGAGACACAGTCTAGAAGACGTGAAAAGCGCGATATCAAACCGCAAGGATTCTTATTATCACGTTATTCCAACGTGGAGCTCGTGTCGCCCAGTGGGTTAGAGTCACAGGCTTTACAGTCACGCGTTGATACCTGTGCTCGAATCCGGGCAGGTCAGGGCGAAACCTTGGGACCAAGTTTCCTTACTCCAGTCCAACGCAAAAACCTTTAATAAACCCACGCCTATCTCTCCGACCTGCTGTCTCCCTGTCAGCCTCCCCCGTCCCCTGCGTTCAGCAGCCTCGGGCCTGCTCCATGTCCCCCGCACGACCTGCCCTACCATCGGTGGCCGGGCTTCCAGCCTCTCTGCCCCCCCCACCCCCCACCCCCTCACTCTGGAACTCCATCCCGCTAGCCCCTCCGCCCTCGCCTCCTCCCTTTCCTCCTTCAAGGCCGGTCTCAAGACCTTCCTCTTCGACCGCGCCTTCTGCTGCCCTCCTAACCCCCCCACACACCCCCCCCCCGCCCTCTCTTTCCTACTCTCCTTCCCCTTACTCCGAACCACCCCCCCTCCCTCCCTCCCCCCCCCCCCCCCCCCCCCCCCCTCCACTCTAGTCCTGACGTGAAGGGCGCTGTATAAATATCAATTTGTTGTTGTTGTTGTTATGTGTCAGACACTGACCCAAATAAAACCACCTCTGTCTCCTCCCCCCCCCCCCCTATCCTTGTCCCCCATGTCTTGTTCTCCCCCCCCCCGCCCCCCCCCACCCCAGCCCTGCAGGATGGAGGGCACCACCAGATGATGTCTCCCCCCGCCCTACAACCCTGTCCAGGACGGCTCGAGCCACGGGCCCCCGGGTGTGTACGGCCCCCCACCCCACCCCTCGGCCGTGACGCTCGGCGCGGACGGCAGCTACATCCAGGAGACGCAGTTCAACGGCCA
>CM068771.1:5208414-5250134 GCA_035084275.1 Hydrolagus colliei | reverse complement strand
TAACAACACCAACAACAACTTTGATTTATATAGAGCTCTCCATGCTCGATGGGGTCTCAGAGCACTTCACAGTAATGGATTCCGGGACTGAGCCAGGGGCAGGGGTAGAAAGGTGACCAAGGCAAGGTCAAAGAGAAAGGTCTTTAGCTATGATCTGAAACTGGGAAGAGACGGGGCGAGACGAAGGGAGTGAGGAAGGGATTCCAGAGCCTCAGGGCATAGTGGCTGAAGGCACGGTGCCGAGACTGGAGAGGAGGAAGTAGGGGACCTGGAGGAGGCCAGAACCGGTGGAGCGAAGGCAGTGGGTGCTGGTTTGGGGAGAGAGGAGATCAGAGAGGTAGGGCGGTGCAAAGGAGTGGAGGGATATGAAAGCAAGGGTGAGAATCTTGAAGTCGATCCTCTCAGGGACAGGGAGCCAGTGAAGTCTGGAAATGATTGGGGTAATGGGGGAGCGAAGTTTGGTGCGGGTGAGAACACGGGCGGTAGAGTTTTGAATCAGATGGATTTTGTGGATTGTGGTGGAGGCGAGACCGGCAAGGAGGGCGTTGCAATAGTCCAGTGAGAGGTGACAAAGGCCTGGACCAGGGTTTCAGCAAATTGCATATGACAGCATATAACAAGTATTGCAGAGAACTACTATGTTGTCCAACATGAACAATCATCCCTCTTCCATTGGCATCACTGCCTGTTCACACCACTGTCAGCCATTTCCTAAACCTTGAAAATAACAATGTTTCTCTGGCAGATTTTAGGCCTGAAGGAGGATTTTGTATTATTTTCTTTGTTGAATATTTGTTTTTGCCTCTGATCTTCTGACCAGTAGAGAAATTGTATGAGAATTCCAAGCATGACTTCCATGTGTCAGACACCTGGCTGATCACAGTGATGGGTTTCCATGTGTGTGTCAGACACCCAGCTGATCATGGTGACAGGATTACGCATGTGTCAGTCACTCGGCTGATCACAGTGATGTGATTACACATTGGACAGATACCCTGTGATCTTCTCCTAACTAAAACATTCCCTCTGTGTCCACCCCAGTTAACGTGACACTGGATGAAGATACAGCACATCCCAGACTGACGGTGAGCAAAAATCGAAAGGGAGTGAAAAGGGGAAGCGTAGCAAAAGAGTTCAATTTGAGCAACGTCAGGTTCACTGGTCGGGAATGTGTGTTAGGAGATGTAGGTTGCACATCAGGAAAATGGTACTGGGAGGTGGATGTGGAAGGGAACAATCATTGGGCCATTGGAGTGGCCAGGGCGTCTGTGGAACGCAAGACTTTCGTGGCCCTGACACCAACCAATGGCGTTTGGTCCATCTTTCGTCTCGCTATCCGATTTGAGATCAACACCACCCCACACAAGAACATCAGGGAGCAAATTCCCTGCAAGATGGGGATTCTTCTTAATTATGATGAGCGCAAGATCTCCTTCTACAGTGTTGACACGGTCTCTCTGCTCCACACCTTTGCCCTCACCACTGATATCAAAGAGCCTCTCTACCCCTTCTTTTTTACCTTGGATGATAACTGGCTCACCATCGCTCCTATTGAGACCGATTCAAAATGGATAAATTTGTTGAAAGGTGAGTATTCATCATTGTTGTTGGTGTAGTTTCCATTAAAAAGCCAGATCCAACCCCACAAAATACTTCGCCACTCTACCTGGCGAGGGCGTTCCACATATATCAACAGCACGCAGACCTAATCAAGGTGTTCAATGCCACAAGATTTGGCAAGCTTACCGTAGATTGGCTGTTTCCACATAGGAACAGGAGGCTATTTAGCAACTTAGGACGTTCTATAGCTGATCTGTACCAAAACTCCACTTACCCGCCATTACCCCATATCACTTCATACGCTGATCTAACAAACCAGTATTGACACGATAAATGGATCCAGCCATATCCACAGCTTTTTAGGTAGAGAGTTCCAGATTCCCACTAGACTTTATATTAAAAAATGCTTTCTGATTTCATTTCTAAATATCTAATTTTAAGACGATACACCCCGTTCTGGATTCCCTCACCAGCGAAAATAGTTTATCTGTAGCTATTATCATTATAACACCTCAATCAGATTATCCTCAATCATCAGGATACCAACCTTTATCAGCGGGCCTCTGTACCCTGACCCACTGGAACTCCATCCCACAATCCCTTCCTCTCAACCCCATCCTTGCTTCCTTGATGGTCCATCTCAAGATGCTCCTCTTTGGCCTCCACCATTCATGATCCCAACATTCTCCCCTCTGGTCCTAATCCCTCACTGTCCAGTGCCTTGGTATGACCTCCATGAAAGGCACTGCAATGATGTAATTTTGTAATTGGTAAAAAAAAATATTTTGCCTGTTATGACTTTAAACATGATTTGTGGCACTTGTAGCATCTCTACTGTGCTGTCTGTTACCGTGCATTGGCACTCAGTAGTAATATGTAACTAATATATTTAAAATATTTAAGAAAAATGGGGAGCACTGCGCCTTGAACTGGATTCTGGTGCAGGAAATGCTGTGAAGAGTTCAGCTGCAGAAGCTGTTTGCAAAAAGAAGTAACAAACTCAGTTGCCTTAGTTGTAGCAATATCTGGGCTCAAGGTTGCTTGATTGACAGTTAGTCAACAAACAGCCTGAAACCTTTGGATGATCAATCACACAGGAAACAGCCCTCGCATTATACGTTGGGCGTTATACGTTGGGCGCAACCATGTGCATACAAAAAGCAATGCTCGGAGCACCTCAAAGTCCCTGCCTAATAGTCACCATCTGCTTTGGACTGATGAGTACAGGATTACTGCGCATGCCAAGTTGGTTAAATCATTTTATACTAATGTGCTGTGCCGCTAGATTATATTTGATTCCATTTTTGTTTACCGTAAACTGTTGTGTTCCTTACACGAAAGGTAGCTTAGGGTCTCTAAGTCTTAATAAACAGCTCTGCGTTTACCGACTGCATCAATAACAACAACAACGAAATTGCATTTATGGAGCGTCTTTCACATCGGGAGGACGTCCCAAGAGGTTGAACAGTCAGGACGGGACCCAAGCAAGGGAGAGGGACAGATTAGGGTGGAGGGGTGAGAAAGAGTTAGGAGGAGAGTGAAGAGAGTTGGTAGGACAGCAGATGGCACGGTCGAAACGGAGGGTCTTGAGACCGGCCTTGAAGGAGGCCAGGAAGGGAGCAAGGCGAAGGGACTGTGGGATGGAGTTCCAGAGTGTGGGGTCAGAGAGGCTAAAAGCCCGGCCACCGATGGTCGGGCGGGGGACATAGAGCAGGCCGGAATCTGCTGAACAGAGGAGGCGGGGAGGCTCATAGGGGAACTGATCCTCTGGGGGATGGGAAGCCAATGGAGCCGGGCGAGGGTGGGAGTGATGTGGTCGCGGAGCTTGTTGTGGGAGAGGGCACGAGCTGCAGAGTTCTGGATGTTCTGCAGCTTGTGAAAGAACACAAGAAAAGCAGTAAAGCAGTTAAGAGAGTAGCCATCCACAGACCTCTGTTCGACATCCAGTTACAGGACATTGGAGTTTAGTGACTAATCCTGTCTGGGTTATAATAATACACCAATAATAATCCTTGCATATGATATAGCACTTTTCACATCTTATCGATATCTCAAAGCATTCACAGAATATACCGTCAATTGAATTGACTGTATGTGGTCAAAATGCAATTGAACACAGCAGCGTCCCCACAAACAGCCGTGGATGAAAAATGACCTATTTATTATAGTTTTTTGGTGGGATTATTATTAGGTGTGTCTCTGCGTGTGTGTGGAAACTTGCCCAGGGTTTCACCCTGACCTGCCTGGAATTGAATGCAGGTCTCCCACTTGTAAGGCAAGCGCTCCAACCGCTGAGCTACTGGAGCTCCACAGGAATCAATCCACGTTTGAGCAGGATTCATTCACACTGACAAGAGTTAGAGAAGCTCACAAGTCAAAGGAGTGAGAATGGTGGCAGCGCCAATGGCGACAGATTGCTTTGGAAATGGCTGAGGATCATGTTTTCCAGCAAATCAATAATAAGGAATCCTTACATTGAGTCTCTGGTTTTCTTTGTTGTTTTCGCAGTCAGTTGCTTTAGTGACAGCGACATCCCCATGTACAACCATGAGGCCGGTTATTGTATCAGTGTGTGTGGGGGGGGAGGGGGCAAAATCAGGGAGCAATGGGGAGAAAGGGGGTTAAGAAGGAAGAGGGAGGGAAGGGGGAAAAGGGGGAGAAAAAGATTAGGCGCCGCAACTGCTATCGTTACCGACACTGAAACTGAAACCACAAGTACAGGATGCAGAGCTACATACCGTGTGTCTGCGGGGAGCTGGGGCAGGTCCACCCAAACACCGACATTTCGTCATCATCGGCCATGAACGTGGTGAACTCGCTTGACATCGACCTCTTCGAGCGGTTCCCCCGCGAGGAGTTTTACTTTCAAGCGGCGGATCATCTCTAGAGATCCAGATGGCGGTGGGGCTGCTGCTACCATGTGAGCTGGCCAGACACGCCATGTCCGAGGCACCAGGGCCGTCACCAAGTCACTAGCTGAGGAGCCGGTCGGTATTAGGGCTTGTCACCACACTGGGCACTGTTTCCCGCCATTTTAAAGATGGTCCAGGCGGGTGACGAGGACAAGGAGCGGTTACTGGACTATTATTATTATTAAGGCTTTTGTTGTTCATTGTTATTGTTTAATCCTCCCCCCTAACCTCCCCCCCGCTTTCCTTCTTCTTCCTTCTCTCCCTTTCCCCACTTTATAATATATAATAATATACTAATAATCCTTGAATCTGATATAGTGCTTTTCACATCTTATCAATGTCCCAAAGCGCTTCACAGTATATACTGTAAAGTGAAACAAAAACAAAAGTCGCTGGGGAAACTCAGCAGGTCAAACAGCATCCATGGAGAAAGGAAAAAGAGTCAACGTTTTGGGTCTACAACCCTTCATCAGGACTTGTTTCAGATACCCAGCATCTGTAGTATTTTGTGTTTTGATACTGTAAAGTGAATTGACTGTATATTTGTGGGCAAATCGCGGCAGCCAATTGCGCACAGTAGTGTCCCATAGACAGCCGTGGATTGAAATGACCAATTTTTATCATTTTATTTTTTTGTGTGTTTTGTTTTTTTGGAGGGATTATTATTAGGTGTGTGGAGCAAGGAAACTTGCCCAAGGCTGCGCCCTGACCTGCCTGGATTCGAACACAGGTCTCCCCAGCTTGCAAGACAAGTGCAAGTCCAAGTATTAAATATTAAGTATTAAGAGAAGATTGAGGGGAGACCTAATAGAGGTTTATAAGATCATGAGGGGTTTCGACAGGGCAAATAGAGAAAAACTATTTCCACTCGTGGGCGAATCTGTGACTCGTGGTCACAGATTTAAAATAGTTTCAAGGCGAAGTAGAGGGGAGCTGAGGAGAAATGTTTTCACTCAGCGAGTTGTTCGAATCTGGAATGCATTGCCTGAAAAGGTGGTGGAGGCTGATTCCATAACAACTTTTAAAAGGGAATGAGATCTTTATTTAGGGAGAACGGGTCTATTAGGCTATGGGGAGCGGGCAGGGCAGTGGGATTGAATCGCTCTTTTCAAAGAGCCGGCACAGACTAGATGGGCCGAATGGCCTCCTTTTGTGCCGTAAAATTCTATGATTCTATGAATCTATTAGGAGAGTAAAGGCCCACAGGGGCAGTGGCAAGGATGGATCCACAACTGGCTGCCAGACAGACAGCAGAGAGTTGTGGTGAGCAGCTGTTTTTCAGACTGGAGGGAAGTGAGCAGTGGCGCCCCCTAGGGATCGGCTCGGGGACCGCTGGCTGCTCTTTTGAATATATCTATTAATGATCTGGACTTGGATGGTGTGGGGAGCACAGTTTCCAAGTTTGCAGATGACACTAACGTTAGGGAGAATAGTAACCAGTGAGGAGGATAGCAACCATCTGCAAGAGGATATAGATAACATTTTGGCCCCCCCCCCACCTTACCCTCCCTCTCCCCCCTTGCCATCTTTCCCCCCCTAACCCCACTTCCATGACAGTTTGTGGGACGCTGCTGTGCGTGATTTGGCTGCCGCGTGTCGCCCACAAATGTACAGTCAATTCTCCTCCCCTCCACCCCCCCCCCGCCCTGCTCTGGTCCCTACCTGCCCATACAGCGCCTTGGGACGTCCTCTCGACGTGAAAGACGCTATATACATGTAAGTTTTGATGGGGAGAGGGGCACCTCTCTCTAACTGTCCCCAATGGGGGGTGGGGTGTGAAGCTGGAGCTGTAACTGCCGCCGCTCGCGCCTCTCTCTCCCGTTCTTCCCCCCACCCCCCCCCCCGTCATCACGTGGGGCTCCTGCCGCGTCCCCCATTGGCCGCCCGCCAATCACCTCAGCACGTGGTCTGACCCGAGCCGGGGCTCCGCGCGCTCCTCGGCGCCTCACGGTCTGAGCCGCCTAACGGTCGCCGCTCGCTCGCGGCTCTCTCTTCTCTCGCGCTCCCCCCCCCCCCCTCCCGATTTGACAGACAGACGCCCATTGGCCGCCCGCGACGATCATCACCACGTGGTCTGACCCTATAAGGGTATCGGCCGCTACCGCGCAGGCGCCGCTCCTCCCCTCCCTCCGCGTGCTCCTCGGCTCCTAACGGTCGGCGCTCGCGGCTCGCTGCCTCAGGAGAGTTTAGTTGGTGGCGGCGACGAAGAGAGCTGTGTATTGAGGTCAGTTGTGCGTTGGGAGGGGCTGTGTGTTGGGGGATGGGCTGTGTTGGGGAGGGGCTGTATATTAGGGTAGGGCTGTGTTGGGGAGGGGCTGTGTATTGAGGTCAGTTGTGCGTTGGGAGGGGCTGTGTGTTGGGGGAGGGGCTGTGTGTTGGGGAGGGGCTGTGTGTTGGGGGTGGGGCTGTGTGTTAGGGAGGGCTGTGTGTTAGGGAGGGCTGTGTGTTGGGGAGTGGCTGTGTTGGGGAGGGGCTGTGTGTTGGGGAGGGGCTGTATGTTGGGGTGGGGCTGTGTGTTGGGGTGGGGCTGTGTGTTGGGGTGGGGCTGTGTGTTGGGGTGGGGCTGTGTGTTGGGGTGGGGCTGTGTGTTGGGGTGGGGCTGTGTGTTGGGGTGGGGCTGTGTGTTGGGGTGGGGCTGTGTGATGGGGAGGGGCTGTGTGTTGGGGAGGGGCTGTATGTTGGGGTGGGGCTGTGTGTTGGGGTGGGGCTGTGTGTTGGGGTGGGGCTGTGTGTTGGGTAGGGGTTGTGTGTTGGGGTGGGGCTGTGTGTTGGGGAGGGGCTCTGTGTTGGGGAGGGGCTCTGTGTTGGGGAGGGGCTGTGTTAGGGAGGGGCTGTGTGTTGGGGAGGGCTGTGTGTTGGGGAGGGGCTGTGTGTTGGGGAGGGGCTGTGTGTTGGGGAGGGCTGTGTGTTGGGGTGGGGTGGTGTGTTGGGGTGGGGCTGTGTTAGGGAGGGCTGTGTGTTGGGGAGGGCTGTGTGTTGGGGAGGGGCTGTGTGTTGGGGAGGGCTGTGTGTTGGGGTGGGGCTGTGTGTTGGGGAGGGGCTGTGTTAGGGAGGGCTGTGTGTTGGGGTGGGCTGTGTTAGGGAGGGCTGTGTGTTGGGATGGGCTGTGTGTTGGGGAGGGCTGTGTGTTGGGAGGGGCTGTGTGTTGGGGGAGGGGCTGTGTATTAGGGGAGGGCTGTGTGTTGGGGTAGGGCTGTGTGTTGGGGAGGGGCTGTGTGTTAGGGAGGGCTGTGTGTTAGGGAGGGCTTTGTGTTGGGGAGGGGCTCTGTGTTGGGGAGGGGCTATGTGTTGGGGGTGGGGCTATGTGTTGGGGGTGGGGCTGTGTGTTGGGGAGGGGCTATGTGTTGGGGGTGGGGCTGTGTGTTGGGGAGGGGCTGTGTGTTGTGGAGGGGCTGTGTGTTGGGGAGGGGCTGTGTGTTGGGGAGGGGCTATGTGTTGGGGGTGGGGCTGTGTGTTGGGGGTGGGGCTGTGTATTGGGGAGGGGCTATGTGTTGGGGGTGGGGCTGTGTGTTGGGGAGGGGCTGTGTGTTGGGGAGGGGCTGTGTGTTGGGGAGGGGCTATGTGTTGGTGGTGGGGCTGTGTGTTGGGGGTGGGGCTGTGTGTTGGGGAGGGGCTGTGTGATGGGGAGGGGCTGTGTGTTGGGGAGGGGCTGTATGTTGGGGTGGGGCTGTGTGTTGGGGTGGGGCTGTGTGTTGGGGTGGGGCTGTGTGTTGGGTAGGGGTTGTGTGTTGGGGTGGGGCTGTGTGTTGGGGAGGGGCTGTGTGTTGGGGAGGGGCTGTGTGTTGGGGTGGGGTGTGTGTTGGTGTGGGGCTGTGTGTTGGGGAGGGGCTGTGTGTTGGGGAGGGGCTATGTGTTGGAGGTGGGGCTATGTGTTGGGGGTGGGGCTGTGTGTTGGGGAGGGGCTATGTGTTGGGGGTGGGGCTGTGTGTTGGGGAGGGGCTGTGTGTTGTGGAGGGGCTGTGTGTTGGGGAGGGGCTGTGTGTTGGGGAGGGGCTATGTGTTGGGGGTGGGGCTGTGTGTTGGGGGTGGGGCTGTGTATTGGGGAGGGGCTATGTGTTGGGGGTGGGGCTGTGTGTTGGGGAGGGGCTGTGTGTTGGGGAGGGGCTGTGTGTTGGGGAGGGGCTATGTGTTGGTGGTGGGGCTGTGTGTTGGGGGTGGGGCTGTGTGTTGGGGAGGGGCTGTGTGATGGGGAGGGGCTGTGTGTTGGGGAGGGGCTGTATGTTGGGGTGGGGCTGTGTGTTGGGGTGGGGCTGTGTGTTGGGGTGGGGCTGTGTGTTGGGTAGGGGTTGTGTGTTGGGGTGGGGCTGTGTGTTGGGGAGGGGCTGTGTGTTGGGGAGGGGCTGTGTGTTGGGGTGGGGTGTGTGTTGGTGTGGGGCTGTGTGTTGGGGAGGGGCTGTGTGTTGGGGAGGGGCTCTGTGTTGGGGAGGGGCTCTGTGTTAGGGAGGGGCTGTGTGTTGGGGAGGGCTGTGTGTTGGGGAGGGGCTGTGTGTTGGGGAGGGGCTGTGTGTTGGGGAGGGCTGTGTGTTGGGGTGGGGTGGTGTGTTGGGGTGGGGCTGTGTTAGGGAGGGCTGTGTGTTGGGGAGGGCTGTGTGTTGGGGAGGGGCTGTGTGTTGGGGAGGGCTGTGTGTTGGGGTGGGGCTGTGTGTTGGGGAGGGGCTGTGTTAGGGAGGGCTGTGTGTTGGGATGGGCTGTGTTAGGGAGGGCTGTGTGTTGGGATGGGCTGTGTGTTGGGGAGGGCTGTGTGTTGGGAGGGGCTGTGTGTTGGGGGAGGGGCTGTGTATTAGGGGAGGGCTGTGTTGGGGTGGGGCTGTGTGTTGGGGAGGGGCTGTGTTAGGGAGGGGCTGTGTGTTGGGGAGGGCTGTGTTAGGGAGGGCTGTGTGTTGGGGAGGGCTGTGTGTTGGGAGGGGCTGTGTGTTGGGGGAGGGGCTGTGTATTAGGGGAGTGCTGTGTTGGGGTGGGGCTGTGTGTTGGGGTGGGGCTGTGTGTTGGGGAGGGGCTGTGTGTTAGGGAGGGCTGTGTGTTAGGGAGGGCTTTGTGTTGGGGAGGGGCTCTGTGTTGGGGAGGGGCTATGTGTTGGGGGTGGGGCTGTGTGTTGGGGGTGGGGCTGTGTGTTGGGGAGGGGCTATGTGTTGGGGGTGGGGCTGTGTGTTGGGGAGGGGCTGTGTGTTGTGGAGGGGCTGTGTGTTGTGGAGGGGCTGTGTGTTGGGGAGGGGCTATGTGTTGGGGGTGGGGCTGTGTGTTGGGGGTGGGGCTGTGTATTGGGGAGGGGCTATGTGTTGGGGGTGGGGCTGTGTGTTGGGGAGGGGCTGTGTGTTGGGGAGGGGCTGTGTGTTGGGGAGGGGCTATGTGTTGGTGGTGGGGCTGTGTGTTGGGGGTGGGGCTGTGTGTTGGGGAGGGGCTGTGTGTTGGGGGAGGGGCTGTGTGTTGGGGGTGGGGCTGTGTGTTGGGGAGGGGCTGTGTGTTGGGGAGGGGCTGTGTGTTGGGGAGGGGCTGTGTGTTGGGGAGGGGCTGTGTGTTGGGGAGGGGCTGTGTGTTGGGGAGGGGCTGTGTGTTGGGGAGGGGCTGTGTGTTGGGGGTGGGGCTGTGTGTTGGGGAGGGGCTGTGTGGTGGGGTGGGGCTGTGTGTTGGGGTGGGGCTGTGTGTTGGGGAGGGGCTGTGTTAGGGAGGGCTGTGTGTTGGGATGGGCTGTGTTAGGGAGGGCTGTCTGTTGGGGAGGGGCTGTGTGTTGGGGTGGGGCTGTGTGTTGGGGAGGGGCTGTGTTAGGGAGGGCTGTGTGTTGGGATGGGCTGTGTTAGGGAGGGCTGTGTTAGGGAGGGCTGTGTGTTGGGATGGGCTGTGTGTTGGGGAGGGGCTGTGTGTTGGGGAGGGCTGTGTGTTGGGGAGGGGCTGTGTTAGGGAGGGCTGTGTGTTGGGGAGGGCTGTGTGTTGGGGTGGGGCTGTGTATTGGGGAGGGCTGTGTTAGGGAGGGCTGTGTGTTGGGGAGGGGCTGTGTTAGGGACGGCTGTGTGTTGGGATGGGCTGTGTGTTGGGGAGGGGCTGTGTGTTGGGGAGGGGCTGTGTGTTGGGGAGGTCTGTGTGTTGGGGTGGGGCTGTGTATTGGGGAGGGCTGTGTTAGGGAGGGCTTTGTGTTGGGGTGGGGCTGTGTGTTGGGGAGGGGCTGTATGTTGGGGTGGGGCTGTATGTTGGGGTGGGGCTGTATGTTGGGGTGGGGCGGTGTGTTGGGGTGGGGCTGTATGTTGGGGTGGGGCGTTGGGGTGGGGCTGTGTGTTGGGGAGTGGCTGTATGTTGGGGTGGGGCTGTATGTTGGGGTGGGGCTGTATGTTGCGGTGGGGCTGTCTGTTGGGGTGGGGCTTTGTGTTGGGGTGGGGCTGTGTGTTGGGGAGGGGCTGTGTTAGGGAGGGCTGTGTGTTGGGATGGGCTGTGTGTTGGGGATGGGCTGTGTGTTGGGGAGGGGCTGTGTGTTGGGGAGGTCTGTGTGTTGGGGTGGGGCTGTGTATTGGGGAGGGCTGTGTTAGGGAGGGCTTTGTGTTGGGGTGGGGCTGTGTGTTGGGGAGGGGCTGTATGTTGGGGTGGGGCTGTATGTTGGGGTGGGGCTGTATGTTGGGGTCGGGCGGTGTGTTGGGGTGGGGCTGTATGTTGGGGTGGGGCGTTGGGGTGGGGCTGTGTGTTGGGGAGTGGCTGTATGTTGGGGTGGGGCTGTATGTTGGGGTGGGGCTGTATGTTGCGGTGGGGCTGTCTGTTGGGGTGGGGCTTTGTGTTGGGGTGGGGCTGTGTGTTGGGGAGGGGCTGTGTTAGGGAGGGCTGTGTGTTGGGATGGGCTGTGTGTTGGGGAGGGGCTGTGTGTTGGGGAGGGCTGTGTGTTGGGGAGGGCTGTGTGTTGGGGAGGCGCTGTGTTAGGGAGGGCTGTGTGTTGGGGAGGGCTGTGTGTTGGGGTGGGGCTGTGTATTGGGGAGGGCTGTGTTAGGGAGGGCTTTGTGTTGGGGTGGGGCTGTGTGTTGGGGATGGGCTGTGTTAGGGAGGGCTGTGTGTTGGGATGGGCTGTGTGTTGGGGAGGGGCTGTGTGTTGGGGAGGTCTGTGTGTTGGGGTGGGGCTGTGTATTGGGGAGGGCTGTGTTAGGGAGGGCTTTCTGTTGGGGAGGGGCTGTGTGTTGGGTGGGGCTGTATGTTGGGGTGGGGCTGTATGTTGGGGTGGGGCGGTGTGTTGGGGTGGGGCTGTGTGTTGGGGTGGGGCTGTGTGTTGGGGAGGGGCTGTATGTTGGGGAGGGGCTGTATGTTGGGGTGGGGCTGTATGTTGGGGTGGGGCGGTGTGTTGGGGTGGGGCTGTATGTTGGGGTGGGGCTTTGTGTTGGGGTGGGGCTGTGTGTTGGGGAGTGGCTGTATGTTGGGGTGGGGCTGTATGTTGGGGTGGGGCTGTATGTTGGGGTGGGGCTGTGTGTTGGGGTGGGGCTTTGTGTTGGGGTGGGGCTTTGTGTTGGGGTCGGGCTGTGTGTTGGGGAGTGGCTGTGTGTTGGGGTGGGGCTGTATGTTGGTGTGGGGCTGTATGTTGGGGTGGGGCTGTGTGTTGGGGTGGGGCTGTGTGTTGGGGTGGGGCTGTATGTTGGGGTGGGGCTTTGTGTTGGGGTGGGGCTGTGTGTTGGGGAGTGGCTGTGTGTTGGGGTGGGGCTGTATGTTGGGGTGGGGCTGTATGTTGGGGTGGGGCTGTGTGTTGGGGTGGGGCTGTGTGTTGGGGTGGGGCTTTGTGTTGGGGTGGGGCTTTGTGTTGGGGTGGGGCTGTGTGTTGGGGAGGGGCTGTGTGTCAGGGAGGGCTGTATGTTGGGGTGGGGCTTTGTACTTGGGTGGGTTTTGATAAGAGTAGGCAGAGATAAACTGTTTCCAATTGCTGGTTCCTACCTAACCGATCTACTCTCCCCCTACACGCCTACACGCCCACCCGGACCCTCCGTTCAACAGGACTTGGCCTGCTCCAAGCCCCCCGCCCGAACTGCCCCACCATCGGAGGCCGGGCCTTCAGTTTCTCCGCTCTCACCCTATGGAATGCCATCCCTCAATCCCTCCGTTTCGCCTCTTCCCTTTCCTCTTTCAAGGCCAGTTTGAAGACTTTCCTCTTCGATCGTGCCTTTTGTTCCACCCCGAACTCTTTTACCTCCCCTTCATGTTTCACCCCTTCCCAAACACTCCCCTCCCAGCTCGGGTCACACGTCTTTTGTTCAGCGCCTTGGGACGTCCTCCCGACGTGAAAGGCGCTCTATAAATGTAAATTGTTGTTCTTGTTGTTGGTAGGTAACCAGAGGACACAGATTTAAGATAATTGAGTAAAAACCAGAGGGGAGATGAGGAGACGTGTTTTTGACACAGAGCTGCTGTGGTCTGGATTGCACTGCCTGAAAGTGTGATGGAAGCACATTTGATCGTCGATTTCAAAAGGCAATTGGATAAGTTCTTGAAAAGTGCGGAGAGGGACTCCTGGCAGTTCTTTGAAAGAGCGAGGATAGACACAATTGGCTGAATGTCCTATGCTTTTATGATTCTACGAAAACGCAGTCACTACACTTGCCAGTGAGGTATATATGAGGCGCTTTGAGACATCTCAGAACGTCAAATAATTGTTATGTTGTTTTGCTCCCCTGTCTTGCTTAGTGATGATATCTGGTGGAGTCTGGTCTCTTGAACGATGGACATGAGATGTTCAGTTGGAGCCATCCAGTTGGTGATTCATTTCTCAGTCTCCGGTGAGCACTTTTTCTGTTGCCTTGTATCTCCAACCCCTTGAATGGTACTGGTTGGGGTATAATCCTACCGATGTGAAAGGTGCTTCACAAGTTGAATTTTGTTATTGTTGTAAGTTTTCCTTGGAGGCCGTTACTACATCATTCATGTCAGGATGTTCCAAATTTCTTCACGGGTAAAGTGACTGTTTTGTGGGCAAGAAGTGGCAGCCCCATTGCACTCAGTGACGTTCCACAAACATAGATTCATAGAATTTTACGGCACAAAAGGAGGCCATTCGGCCCATCTAGTCTGTGCCGGCTCTTTGAAAAGAGCGATTCAATCCCACTGCCCTGCCCGCTCCCCATAGCCTAATAGACCTGTTCTCCCTAAATAAAGATCTAATTCCCTTTTAAAAGTTGTTATGGAATCAGCCTCCACCACCTTTTCAGGCAATGCATTCCAGATTCCAACAACTCGCTGAGTGAAAAAAATTCTCCTCAGCTCCCCTCTACTTCGCCTTGAAACTATTTTAAATCTGTGACCACGAGTCACAGATTCACCCACGAGTGGAAATAGTTTTTCTCTATTTGCCCTGTCGAAACCCCTCATGATCTTATAAACCTCTATTAGGTCTCCCCTCAATCTTCTCTGCTCCAGAGAGAATAACCCTAGCCTATCTAGCCTCTCCTCATAGCTGAAGTCCCTCAATCCTGGCACCATCCTAGTAAATCTTCGTTGTACCCTTTCCAATGCCTTCACATCCTTTCTGTAGTGTGGTGACCAGAATTGAACACAGTATTCCAACTGAGGCCTCAACAAAGTCTTATAGAGGTTAGTCAGCACTTCCTGACTTTTGTACTCTATACCCCTATTTATAAAGCCTTGTATCCCATATGCCTTCTTAAGGCATATGTGGGATTACATATTCTATCCACGGCAAAGATCACAGAGCAGGAATGAGGTGTTCCCTCTCACCCAAAGAACATACCTCCACAAACAGCTGTGGAATGAGTGACCACTTTATTATGATTTGTTTTTTCACAGCTGGCTTCACTGTGGATGGACCAAAGCAGTCGGTTATTGCCGTGATTGGGGAGGATGTCATTTTGCCGTGTTGGATAACCCCAAAAAAACTACAGAATATGGAGGAGCGATGGTACAAGTTCAAATGGGATAATCTGGTCTACGAGCACCGAGAGGTGGACCCTCGTCGGGACAAACTGGGCTCCGGCTACCAGGGCCGGGCCAAGCTGTTCCCTGAGCAAATCGCTGCTGGCAACGTCTCTCTCCATCTCGGCTCCGTCACGATTTCAGATGAAGGAAACTATACATGTCTTGTCAGCTCTTTAACTGAACAGAGGGAAATGGTGATGATCCTGGAAATAACAGGTTAGTGATTTACCACCTTCTCCGTCCACAACCATCCTTTCACTGCCATTTTCATCTTTCCCCTCTCCCCCAACACCTGAGCCAATGTCTCACAGTGGGAGCCATCCAAAACATGGGCAATTTGTAAGAACTGCTCACATCACTTCATGCATATGGGCCTTGCCTGGGAGCATCATTGTCATCACTAGTGTATACCATCCCTAGGAGCATTGTTGATGTCACTTTCGCTAAGTAGGAAGTGCCCTTAGAGCACTGGCATTATCACTTCCTGCGCACAGAGCCCCAGGGGTATCATTCTTGTTGTAATGATGGATTTCATGTTTGCCCACAGTGAATGGTATGCAGCCCTGGATTGACCTGCTGGGAGTGAATGATGAGGGGGTGAGTATGGTGTGCAAGACACAGGGCTGGTTCCCCATACCCCGGATCATATGGCTAGATGACACCCCTCAGGAGCTGAAAGGAGCAGATGAAACCAAATTTCAAGAGCCTGGGGGACTTTAGAGAATGGAGAGCAAAGTAAAGGTGACGGCAAAGCGATCCCACAAGTTCTCTTGTCTCATCACGAACCCTGTGTTCAAATGTAATCAGCAGATAACTGTCCGCATTGCAGGTACGTGCGCTTATGTTGGGTCCCTCCATCTGTGTCACAGAGCGCTTGATAGTGGCAAAACATGAGGGAGGAGATGACCATGAGCATTATCAAAGGTGCAACCTGAAGATGGGAAACGGTTAGGTAATTCGAGGGAGAGAGCTACAGAGATTTTGGTAGTGGTTCAAAGCATGGCCACCGAAAGTGGAATGGACTGGTTGATGGATATCGAGGAGGCTGTGATGGTATTTTTAAGAGTCAGAGGATTTTGAACGTAGTGAATTGTCCACATCACCTGTCTCTGCCTCAGCCTCACTCCTAGACATCTCCCGTCCAGGGTTTGAGGTCTTGAATCCCAGGCAAGGCGAAATGTCGGGTAAGGTTCCACATGACTCTGGTTACCAAGGAGTAAGAAGGAACCCAGTTGGTGTGATAAGGCACTGCATCAAATAGGATTAGTTTTATGGCATTTGATGGTTTTACCAAGCTTGTTGCCTTCTCCCCTTCACCACCATGGTGATCGATGGTTTTACCAAGATGGCTGCCCTCTCCCGTTCACCACCAGATCAATCAAAATGGCGCAGTTGGCTAGTTATTTCATCACCTCTGAGTTGCCAATTCTTCACTGAGAACCTTGAATGCTGGAGTTTTTGTATTGTGTCCCCTGTCTTCCCATATATTCTGTATTTCTTTCCCCAGAAATCTTCTTCAACAGAACTTCTCCCTGGTTTATTGCGTTCATTGGTTTCTCAGTCCTTGTCTTCATCGCTGTCATAGCGACAATCCTCGGTGTGAAAAGATACCAAATAAGAAAAAGTATGTGTCTAAGTGTCTGCTGTCTTGTTAACCCTCAATGATCTTTGCTACCCCACATTGTGCCTTCTCTACAACATAGACTGGTTCTGCCATTACCAACACCATCCATATTTTCATTCCTTTTCATGATATCGACGTTCATAAATCCTTGTTTGTTGGAATTCCCAACTTTTCAAGCTGCAGAACTAGGCTTGTGGCTCAGCTTGACACAAGCTACAGCTTGCATCCTCCACTGCACCAGGCTTCATGATCCTATCATCCTTATCCAGCTCGACTGGCTTACCGTCCTTTAAATATGTTTAAAAACCTCATCTTCGACTTCAAAGCCCTGCACAGCCTTGACCCACCCATTTGTGACCGGTTATGTCCACTCACTCTGATCCATGTCCATTGTCCTGCCATCAATGGTCAAGCCTTTAGCCTCTCTACCCCCCACCCTGCATCCCACATTCTATTCACCCTGTCTAACCACTGCCTCCCCTCTTTTGTCTGCGCCATCAGTCATTTTCCCTGTTCCACCCCTCGCCCCATCCCATTCATCTCCCTTTGATCCCAATCCCAGCTGTGATGCAAATACTTCACTGTCCAGCAATTTAGGAAGTCCGCCCAATGTTGAGGGCATGCAGTAAGGAGGGTTGGCTGGAATGAGGCATTGGAACCCAGGGGAGAGGGGGAGGGAGGGAGGGAGGGGGAGGGAGGGAGGGAGGGAGGGGGGGTGAGGGAGGGGTAGGTAAAGGACTGGCTGATTGGAGGGAATGGACACTGAGCCAGTGGAGTCAGACAAAGTAGTATTTGGTGGGGTCACAGATCCTGGTATGGGATCAGACTTTGGAAGATCTACAAATAGTATTGCAGACTAACAAGCAGGGTGAGTCTTGTTAAAAATTGGCTGCCGTATTTGCCTACAAAAGAGGATCTACATTTGACAGTAAAGCTTTGCCCACCAATATTCACTCAATTCACTTTACAGTATATTCTGTGAAGCACTTTAAGATGTCTAGAAGACATGAAAAGCACTATACCAAATTCAAGGATTATTATTATATTATATAAATGCTTTGAAACATCCTTCAAATGTGAAAGTGGCTGAATTTAAGGATAGCCATAATTATATGATTATCATAACCTGTGTGTATTGTTTCATTATTTTTCTCAGAAGCAGAGATAGAAGCTGAAAGAGAAGGTAAATCTACTCTCAATGGTTCAAGGTGGGGATTTTCATTTGTTAGTTTTATCTTGTGACTCAGTCGCTCTCTTGCTCTGAGGCAGAAGGTTTTGGTTCAAGCTCCGATTCAGTGGGACTTTGAGCTCACAATCCAGGCTGATGCTCCAATGCAGCATTGGGGTAGAGAGGGAGAAAGAATGCAACATTATCAAATACATCGTGATTCAGATTAGATGTTAATCCTCACTCCCTGTCAATTCCCTGTTCAGAGGAAAAGTGAAGGGAGTTTCTCTCTCCAGGTATCCTGGCCAACAATCACCCCAGATAAAATCACTCACTCACTTCATAACTGATCGTGGGGGCGTCGCTATGCACAAATGGATTTCCCACAAAACACTGTGTCAGATGCAAGGATTATTATTTTTCTCAAGGAACTCACCTAATAAACTAATATACTTGTCTTCTTTACAGTGATAGAGAAACTACTTAACAATCACGGTATGATATTTTATTACAATAAATTCATTTCACATGAGTGTGTGTGCTCTGCTCTGATCACTCCATAATCACAATCATAATGGCTCAGAGGCATGAATAAGTAAGCGTTACTCTGTGTGTGAACGCAAAGTGTTGTGAAGGTCTGAGATGTGCAAGCAATGAGAGTGGCATTGTGTGAGTATCTGGGATATTGAAACGGCTGATTTTAATGATTACAGTGAATCTAACCATCTAGGTATTATGAATTCATTCCATTCTTTGTCTTTTTACAGACATACAGTACTTGCTCAGAGCTGAAGGTAAGATAGAAAAACCTTGATAGTGTTTTGAGTGCTCACCCCCAGTGAAAAGACTTTGATTTGACTCCCAGGTGTGGTGAAACCTTCGGCAAGCTCCATACACCTCTGTTTACTTAGCAGTAAGTAGGAAACCAGTTGTTAGATATTGATGGATTGAGATATGATTGCTCTACTCATCAAGGACTCCACAGCAATAAATCTCTGCATTCTTTCCATGTTCTAAAATATCAAAAACAAAAATTGTTCACTCTAAAAAAAAAATTAATTGCCACCATTTCCTGAATCGATGGGGAAACTGAGAACTGAATACAGTCGCTGACTTTAACATTATTTCTTTGTCTTTTTACAGCAAGAGATAACCTACTCCCATACTTTGGTAAGATGTTTCGCTTTTGGGTCTAAAATAAGTACGGTAAAAGCCTGTTCATCCGGCACCCTCCAAGGGGTCGACTAATTGACTGTGCCGGATAATCGGACGGCAAGTTGCCGAAAATCCGACACAAAAAATTAGCTTATTTTAAAACATACCATATTAATAATACACCATATTAATAATACACTCAACAGTAACCTCGGTCTGTGCATTGTGTATAGAGATGAGCATTCTGCGTCTTGTAGTTCAGTGTGCACACATCCCCATTTTTTCAATATATCGACTTTTTCGATATATCGATATTTTTAAATGAGTACCGATATGAAAATTATGTCGGGTTTTAGCGATATATCGATATATTTCCGGACCCTAGTTTGCATGTGTGTGTCAGACACTTGCTGAGATTCTGCGTGGGTCAGACACCTTGTGATCCTCTACTAACTAAACATTTCCTCTGTGTCCATCCCAGTCAACATAATACTGGATGAAAAAACAGCAAATCCCAGACTAGTGCTGAGCGAAGATCGGAAGAGAGTGAGAAAGGAAAGAAGAGAAAGGAAGGTCACTCTGACCGAGTTCAGGTTCACCAATCGTGAATGTGTGTTGGGAACCGTGGGTTGCACATCAGGAAAATGGTACTGGGAGGTTGAGGTGGAGGGGAACAATCAGTGGGTCATCGGAGTGGTCAGTGAGTCTGCGGATCGCAAGAATTTTACAGCTGTGACACCAAAGAATGGTTACTGGTCTATCGTACGTCTTGGCACCCAATTTGAGATCAACAGCAGCCCCCACAAGGTTATCAGGGAGACATTTCCCAAAAGGGTGGGGATTCTTCTTGATTATGATGCGGGCGAGATCTCCTTCTACAAAGTCGACAATTTCTCCCTGCTCTACACTTTCACCCTCACCGCTGATGTCACCGAGCCTCTCTACCCCTTTTTTTACACCTGGGATCCGGAGAACTGGCTTAGCATCACTCCCATTGAGACCAGAACACAACGGGTATGTTCAACGTATAGTCAGACTACACTCCTGTTGTTGGTGTAGTTTGTCCAACCTCACAGTGTACCCCGTCTCTAACACCTTACTAGGCAGGGTGTACCACACACAACAACAGCAAACACACCTATCCAGGTGTTCAATGCCACAAGGGTTTGACAAGATTTGACAGTTTGGCTGTTTCCACAAAGGAACAGGAGAAGGCTATTCAGTCACTCAAGCCTGTGCTCCCATTCTATGGCACATCTGGACTTCAACTCCGATTACCCGGCATTGCCCCATATCCCTATGTACCCTGACCTAACAAACCAGTCTTGACGATGTGAACGAACCCAAGCGTCAACCACAGGCTTCTGCGGAGAGAGTTCCAGTTTCCTACTCGCCTTTTTATGAATAAATCCTTCCCGATTTCACTTCTAAATATTTTGGCTTTACTTTTACGATTGTTCTGGATTCCCCCACCAAAGAAAATACTTTCTCTACCCCTCATTTCTCAATCGAATCCCTTTATCATTTTAAACACCTTAATCAGATTACCCCTCAATCTTCAACATAACCCTAACCCTATCTGTTCCCTCCACTCAGTGGGCCCCTCTCTAACTGTCCCCAATGGGGTTTGGGGGGCTGCTCTCCTCTCTAACTGACCCCAATGGGAGGGGTGGAGAAGGGGCATGTGTGTATGTGGGGGTGGGGGTAATGTATATTGGAGGGTGGCATCTGTCTGGTGTGGTGTGTGGGGATGGGAGGGCTGGAGGTGTGAGGGGGGAAGAGCGGGGAGGGGGCTGTAGGTACTGGGTGGGGTGTGTAGGGACTGTGTGTATGGGGGCGTGTAGGGGCTGTGTGTAGTGGGGGGGTGTTTAGGGGCTGTGGGTAGGGGGCTATATGTAGGGGCTGTAGCTACGGGGTGGGGAGGGGTGTGTAGGGGCTGTGGATACTGGGGGGATGATCACTGGGCCTGACTTATCCCCACTGTGAAGTCTAAACCTGTGGCCTCCCGTTCTTCTGTCTCAGTGAACAGGAACCTCTCAAAGGTTCACGTCTCATGTCTCTCCAAGACACCCCTTGCCTCTCCGGTGCGTTGTCTGCCTCTTCACTATTAACACCTCTTCTCCCCAGTTTTGTTTAAACCCACCCACCTTGTTGTTTCACGTCGCTATCACCTCTTTAACCCATCAATTAACACATTTTCTCCTTTCTCTTCTTTTTCTGTCTTCTTTGTCTCCTTCGTCTTCCTTGTCCTGCCTCCCCCTCCCCCCACACCCGATTCTAACTTATCGTTAAAAAACCTCTCCCTCCCAATGTGCCCCAGTTCTGACAAAGGGTCGTTGACCCGAAACGTTGACTCACTTTCCTTTCTCCTGGTCCCTAACCTGTCTGTAGTTGTGCTCAGGATGGACTAAGTTAATAAATAAAGATTACAGGCGGAGCTAAACAGCATCTCTGACTGACTGTCAGGGAGAAGCCACCTCCTCACAAACCAGGAAACTGAAAGCAGTTTTGAGGTGCTGAGGGTAAAATGGCTTCTCAACACCAGGCTCACAGTCTGACCGAGGAGTTAATTTGTCCTGTTTGTCTGGATCTCTTTACTGATCCCGTTCTCCTGGATTGTAGCCACAGTTTCTGCCGCTCCTGTATCACACAGAGCTGGGAAAAGCAGGGACCGAGCTCCTGTCCTGTATGTCAGCAGACTTTACCTGAAAGGAACCTCAAGGCCAACCGGGCCCTGGCAAATCTGTCAGAGAAAGCTCGGGAATTACACCTGGACACGAAAGAAACAGGAATTAAACATTGTGAGAAACACCAGGAACAACTGAAGCTGTTCTGTGAGACTGACAAGAAGTTGATCTGTTACATCTGCAGAGATGCACGAGAACACAGAGGTCACAGCTTCCTGCCCATTGACGAAGCTGTTGAATTATATAAGGTAACAGTAACCCTCACACTGGATTAATTCTATTCCACTTGATAATGATAATAATAATAAACCTTGCATTTGAAAGAGCGGATTTCACATCTATACTGTGTTTCAAAGCGTTTCACAGAATATACTGTAAAGTGAATTGACTGTATGCTTGTCAGAGAAACGCAGGAGCTAGTTACGCAGAGCCGTGTCCCACAATCAGCTGTGGACTGAATGACCAACTAATTATCTTTTTTTTTCTTGAGTGAACAATCAGGCGTTGTGGCGTAAGGAAACTTTGCCAAAGTTTTGCCCTGCTGGGAATCAAACCCAGGTCTCTCGCTGGTAAGGCAAATGCTCCAACCACTAAGCTAGAGGACTTAGTACATACAGGACTTATACAACAACAACAACTTCGATTTATATAGCGCCCTCCATGCCGGACGGCGTCTCAGAACGCTTCACACTAACGGATCCTGGGACCGAGCCAGGGGACAGGGATAGAAAGGTGACCAAAGGATTTGGGGACCTGGAGGAGGCCAGACCCAGTGGAGCGAAGGCAATGGGAGCTGGTTTGAGGAGAGAGGAGATCAGAGAGGTAGGGGGGGTGCAGAGGAGTGGAGGGATTTGAAGACAAGGGTGAGGATCTTAAAGTCGATCCTCTCGGGGACAGGGAGCCAGTGAAGTCTGGCAAGGATTGGGGTAATGGGGGAGTGAAGTTTGGTGCGGGTGAGAATGCGGGTGGCAGAGTTTGGAATAAGTTGGATTTTATGGATTGTGGTGGAGGGGAGACCGGCGAGGAGGGCATTGGAATAGTCCAGCCGTGAAGAGACACAGGCATGGACCAGGGTTTCAGTGGCTTTTGGGGGTGAGGTATTGGTATCATATTTTCACATTTAAACGCTTTCCCTCTGTGTGTTTGTGTTTAATTCCAGGAGAAAGTGAAATCCTCCTTAGCTTCTCTCACACAGAGCAAGGCCGCTGCTCTACAAGCTGAAGTTAAACAGAAACAAAAGATCTCACAAGTTAAGGTAAGTTGTGTTGGGGCTGATGTCTAGAATCTCAGTCGTGTTTCTCTCTTTACCGTGCGCAGTGTGATGTCTGACACTTCATTTTGCAGAAACAGGTGAACAGTCTGGAGAACAATGTCACGGCTGAGTTTGCTAAACTGCACCAGAGCCTCACTGACAGAGAGCAGCGTGTAATCCGAGAGCTCAGACAGCGAGAGAGGAAGACTTTACACCGAATGGAGAAAAATTTGCGAGCAATTCAGGGCAAATTAGCTTCTGTTCAGCAAAAACTCTCATGTTTACAGAAACCGATGGAAAAAGACACGCTCACCTTTCTGCAGGTAAAGAGATGAAATTATAACTGAGTTCAGTAAAAGTTACACACAGTCTGGAGCAAAGTCTGACTGTCAAACAGCCCAGTGATTTTATTGATTATTTGGTATATTCTGATAGTGAATCGGCTGCTGTCACTCAGTACAGAACTGAACCCACATCAGTCACTCCCAGGGCCTGCAGTGTCCCTGTAAAGCCAACATCCGGGGACACTCCACAACCCCACCCCACCCTACATCCATGACCTCCCTTACCAATCGCCTTTTCGCCCACAAATAGTCAATTCAATTCACGGTGTATACTCTGAGGCGTTTTGAGACGTCGCAAGACGTGAAAAGACCTATATCAAGAGCAAGGATTATTATTATTATAACCTGGCCGCCCCTCCCTCCGCTCAGCAGGCTCTGGCCTGCTCCACGTCCACCGTCTCACCCGCCCCACTGTTGGCGCGTGAGCCTTCAGCCGCTCTACCCCCAACCTCTGGAACTCCCAGTCCCCTCCGCCTCGCTCGCACCCTCCCTGGCTTCCTTCAAGTCTCACGTCAAGACTCTCCACTCCGATGGACCCATCGATAATTCCTAATCCCCTCCTTGCCTTCCCTTCCCCCCCCACCCCCCCTCCAACCATCCCTGTCCTCAACTCAGGTCTGAAGCAGTAACTGTCCAGCGCCTTGGGACGTCCCCCTGACGTGAAAGGCGCTAGACAAGTGTCATTTTGTTGTTGTTGTTGTTGTTGTTGTGTCTCAGTGTCAGCTCAGACCTGTCTGTGTTTTATCTCATTAGGAGGAAGCTGCTCGGAAGAGAAGGTATGAAATGTTCTTTACAAAATATCCCCAGAATTTACTACACAAACCAAACACAACAAGGTGTAATTTCACTTTATAATCACAGTCTCTTATTCCAGGATCAGTGATGAGGATTTTCAGCTGTCAGTATCTGAGGGTCATCTGCCTGTGGGGATATACAATGGGCCGGTACAGTACACAGCCTGGAGAGAGATGCTACACAGCCTCACCACAGGTAAATGTCTCCCATTCTCAGACTGAAGGTGTGTGAATAGTCTGACCTTCACCTGGATCCTAACACATTAAACATTGTTGGCAATGAAATGTCACCGCAGGGCCCCAGCCCAGGGCTCTTTACTCTTGTTGAGGCAGCCAGGGACTGGTGTATCAACCTCCACGGTTGCTCACTCCACCTCACCAATCCAGTCAGGAACCCAGGTGTCTTGTTCGACCCTCAACTGTCTTTCCTCCCCCACATCCAAGCAATGACTTGCTCTGCCTTTCCCCACCTCCGCAACATTTCCTGACTCTGTCATTACCCCTAAGGCTGCCATAACCCTCATCCACGCCTTCATTACATCCCGGCTTGATTATGCAAATGCCTTGCTGGTCGACCTTCCCAATTCCTCCCTCCGCAGGCTGCAGATAATCCAGAACTCTGTGGCCTGTGTCCTCTACCATTCCAAACTCCGTGATCCCATTTCCCTCATCCTCGCCCGACTCCATTGGCTCCCCATCATTCAAGATCCTGGTCCTCAAATTTAAAGCCCTCCACTACCTCACCCCCACCCTACATCCATGAGCTCTTATCCCCTTACCAACCTGCCCGCCTCCTCCGTCCAGCAGACTCTGGCCTGCTCCATGTCCCCGACCCACCCATGGAACCATTGGCGGGTGAACCTTCAGTCACTCTGCCCCCAACTTCTGGAACTCCATCCTGAAGTCCCTTCACCTCGGTCTCTCCCTGGCCTTAAATCTCACCTCAAGACTGTCCTCTTCGATGGACCCATTGGCAACTCCTTCCCCCTCCCCCCCCCCAGCTCGGGTCCACCTGATGTCAAAGGTTTAATTTTGTTATTGTTGTAGTACCGCATTACTGTCAGCAGGAGGCGCTGTGTGAGCGTTTTTCACTCCACTGTTTCTCTCTCAGCTCCGGCCTCTCTGACCCTGGATCCTGACACAGCCCATCCCGAGCTCATCCTGTCTGAGGACCTGACCAGTGTGAGACTCGGAGACAAACGGCAGCCGCTCCCTGACACCCCAAAGAGGTTTAGTAAATATCCCTTTGTCCTGGGGTCTGAGGGCTTCACATCAGGGAGACATTACTGGGAGGTGCAGGTGGGGAACAAGACAAGGTGGATTGTGGGATTGGCCAGAGAGTCTGTCAACAGGAAACAACCAATCACATGGTCACCAGAGGGCGGGGTCTGGGTGGTGAGGCTGTGGGGCGGGGTCTATGTGGCTCTGACGTCACCCCCCACCCACCTGCCCCTGACAGTGAGACCCGGGAAGGTCGGAGTTTACCTGGACTATGAGGGGGGACAGGTGTCAGTTTACGACGCTGATCACATGTCTCATCTCTACACTTACACCCAAACTTTCACTGAGAAACTCTATCCTCTCTTCGATCCCGGTGATAACGATGGCGGGGAAAACTCTGAGCCGCTGAGAATCTGCCGGTTATAACACATTAACAGTGACGTGGATTCACCTCAGTTTCCATGTGATTCACTGTCTGTTGTTCACGGAAACACAGTGTTGGGGGGAGTCGGGGATCACAGGCAGAAAAGCCAGAGCTCTGTGGGTCCATGGTGTTGGTGTCTGGACTGTACCCAATGTGTAAACTTTGCCCACAATAAAGCGTCTGATCCCAGGTCAGCCCAGGATGTTGTGGTTTAGACTGTGATTGTGGTTCAGTGGGAAAGGCTTCTGTTTGTTCACTAACCTGAGGGTTGACAATCTACACAACACTGATAACATGGGGTTGACAGTGACACCCTCTGTATACTGATTGGCTCGCGTCTGTGGCTTCACGCATCAGGTACTGGTAGCATCAACCTCCACGGTTCCTCACTCAACCTCTCCAGGCAAGTCAGGAACCTAGGCGTCCCATCACCCAGAGGATCCAATTCAAGATCCTGGTCCTCACGTTCAAAGCCCTCCACATCCTCACCCCCCTACCCTACATCCGTGACCTTCTAACCCCTTGCCAACCTGCCCGCCCCCTTCCTCTGCTCAGCAGGCTCTGGCCTGCTCTACGTCCCCCCAACCCACCAGCCCCACCATTGGCGGGCGAGCCTTTAGCCACTCTGCCCCCACAACCTCTGGAACTCCATCCCGCAGTCCCTCCATCTTGCTCGCCCCCTCCCTGACCACCTTCAAGTCCCGCCTCAAGACTTTCCTCATCAATGGTACCATCCGACTCCTAATCCCCCCCTTCCCTCCCATGGTTTCACCCTGACCTGCTGGATTCGAACACAGGACGCAGAGTTGGCGGGCAGGGGAGCAGAGAGTTAATAAATGATCACTTTACCAGGAGTGGCACCAGCCAAAGCATCAAAGTTCAGTGATAATTTGACACAAAGCTCACTGATGCTCAACGATACAAAGCTCAAGCTTACAGCACAGCTAATAAACTTCCAAATAAGGCATGGATCGAGGAAACTTTGGCCTTCATTGGGCGTCAGAGATCTCGCAAACTCCGCGTTGGGATTTAGTGAGCGACATTCTCCCCTTTCAGCTCTCACAGGAAGCCTGGAATCTGGAAGCCAAAACACACCTGAGACACCAGGAGACAACCTGAATCTGGCATCTATCGTAAGTCGCTCAGCGGTAAAATACTACGACTGTCGTGTTTGTCACCAGAGAATAGGACATCTTTACTGTGAAGCATTGGTGAATCTACTCCCCTGTCGTTTGAGGCCGAGACTCTAGTGTGTATTCAGGCAATTGTTACATAGCATATGGTAGCATTAAGTGCCCTTAGGCCCTTAAGCACTTCAGAAAACATACTGTAAAGTGAATTGGCTGTATATTCGTGGGTGAAACGCGTCAGCCGATTGCACACAGTCAATGTGCAGTATCCCATAAACGGTCGTGGATTGAAATGACCACTTTTTTTTTACTGCGTTTCTTTTTTTGGACGGATTATTATCAGGCGTGCGTGTGGAGTAAGGAAACTTGCCCACGGTTTCGCCCTGACCTGCCGGATTCGAACACGGGTCTCACGCTTGTAAAGGCGAGACTTTACTGGACTTCACAATTGGCCGAATGGCCTCCTTCTGTACTTTTATCGAAACACAGTCAGTGGAACGCATTATGAGGGGCTTTGAGATATCACAGTGAAATGAGCGAGCCAAATTATGGTTGTTCTTATGTTGTTTTATTGCCCGGTCTCGCTGCAGTGATGATATCTGGCGGAGTCCGGACTCATTTACGATGGACCTGAGACGTTCAGTTGAGGCCATCCTGTTGGTGATTCATCTCTCAGTCTCTGGTGAGTACTTTTTCTGTATTGAATTGTACCTCCTGTTACTGAGATATGTGCTACTTTATAAATTTGCTACTGGAGTGAAGAATAAATTTATAAATTTGATATAGCGCTTTTCACATCTCATCGATGTCTCAAAGCGCTTCACAGAATATACTGTAAAGTGAATTGACTGTACATTTGTGGGTGAATTGCGCAATTAGCTTTGTGTGAGCTAATTGCGCACAGCAGCGTCCCCCACAAACAGCCAACAGTGGGTTGAAATGACCAATTTTTTTTGCCGTTGTTGGTTTTTTTTGGGATGGATTATTGGCTCCGTGGGAGATCTTTAACTGGGTTGAGTGACCGCATTAATATGATTATTTTCTTCACAGCTGGCTTCACTGTGAATGGACCAAAGCAGTCGGTTATTGCCGTGGTTGGGAAGGACGTCACGTTGCCGTGTTGGATAACCCCGGGGAAACCAGTGAATATGGAGGTGCGGTGGTTCAAGTCCTTGTGGATGAACCTGATCTATCAGCACCGGGAGGTGGACCCTCGCGGGGATGACCTGGGCTCCGGCTACCAGGGCCGGGCCAGGCTGTTCCCTGAGCAAATCGCCGCTGGCAACGTCTCTCTCCGTCTTCGCTCCGTCACGATTTCAGACGAAGGAAAATACAAGTGTTTTGTCAGCTCCTCCACCGAAGATGACGAGGCGGTGATCGACCTGGAAGTTACAAGTAGGTGATTTCCATTCCCCTCTCTCTCCACGTCAATAGTTTAAGGCCTTCCCCCATTCTCGCCACACTCACCCCCCCCCCCTCCCCCCACCCCACCCCCTCCACTCTCCCCACTCCATCCCTCGGAGTATGTGAGCAGGGCATCCAAAAACATGGGGCAATTTGCGGGGGCCGGCTGACATCACTTCCTGCGTGTGGGAACTTCGTTATCCTGCTGACATCACTTCCTGTGCATGTGCTTTGCCCTGGGAAAGGCGATTTGACCTTCCTGTGAGTGAGCCATGCCCTCCCACCATCATCATCATCACTTCCTGCGCACAGTGGCTGCCGTCATCACTTCCCGCGCACAGAGCCCCAGGGGGGTGTCATTCTTGTTGTAACGTTTGTCCACAGTGACCGGTCTCCAGCCCTGGATTGACCTGGAAGGGGTGAGCGAGGATCGGGTGAGGCTGGTGTGCAGGTCGCAGGGCTGGTACCCCAAACCCCAGGTCAACTGGCTGGATGGCAGCCGTCAGGACCTGGAGGGAGCGGCTGAGAACCAGCTGGAGGAGCCTGGGGGCCTGTGGAGAGTAGACAGCAGCGTCAGGGTGGCCTCAGGGCAGACCAACAAGTTTTCCTGTCTCATCACGAACCCTGTGCTCAAATCCAAGCTTCAGATTACCGTCCGCATTGCAGGTACAACCACAACACACACGTATATTCAGCCCCTCAACTAGGGCAGTGACAGTGGCGGAGCTTGAGAGAGAGAGGGAGGAAGTCGAAGGGTGAAGGGAGGGATTGGGCAAGGCGGAGGGTATCAAGGAGAGAGCGACAGTGATTTGGGAAGTAGTGGCTGAAAGTGTGGCCACTGACGGTGTAATAATATAATAATCCTTGTATTTGATATAGTGGCTTTTCACATCTTATCGACGTCTCAAAGCGCTTCACAGAATGTACTGTGAAGTGAATTGACTGTGTATTTGTGGGCGAAACGCGGCAGCCAATTGCGCACAGCGGCGTCCCCCCAACAAACAGTCGTGGATTAAAATGACCAATGTTTATCATTGTGGGTGTTTTTAGGGATGGATTACTGTTAGGCTTATGGAGTAAGGAAACATAGAGGGAACTAGGGACAACCAGGAGACCGTGAAAGGATTTGTAAATGAGTGAGAGGATCTTGAATTGTCGGGAGGGAATTGTCCACATTACCTTGCCCCTGCTCCGACCTCACTCCTCGACATCTCCCATCAATGGCTTGAGGACGAGGATGGAGCCCCATAGCTCAGTGGTCAGAGCACTCGCCTTACAAGCCACAGACCTGGGTTCGATTCCCAGTCAGGACGAAACCTTGGACGAGTTCCCTTACGGTTGTCTCATCATCTCAGAGTTGCCAACTCTCTGCTGAGGAACTTTGAAACGCTGAGGTTTTTTTGTGTGGCGTTTTCCTGTACCTTGTGTATTTTTTCCCCCCAGATGAATTCTTCCCCCGAGCCTCTCCCTGGATGGTGGCATTCTGGGTTTGCTCGGCTCTCGTCCTCATCGCCGTCGTAGCGACAATCCTCGGGGTGAGAAGATACCAAATAAGGAAAGGTACAGTGTCTCAGATGGCGTACACGGAGCTTGCTCAGCAGAGGGAGCGGACAGGTAGATAAAGGGGTTCGTAGGTCGCCCGCGTAGGAGGGAGCAAGTCAATGAAGATGAGGATGAAAACTTTGAACTGGGATCCTCTGAGGGATGGGGCCTGGAGCCGAGACAGGATGGGGTCTGATGGGGTCCTGGTGAGGGAGAACAGCAGGTTGTTGAGGGAAGTGTTGGGAAGGCCGATAAGGAGAGCGTGATTGTGCCGTAACAATAATAATCCTTGCATTTGATGTCGCGCTCTTCACATCTTATCCACGTCTCAAAGCGCTTCACAGAATATATTGTAAAGCGAAGTGACTGTATATTTGTGGGCAAAATGGTAGAAATTGGCACCCCAATTCACTTACAGAACAGCCTCTAAATTTGCGGTAAACCCTTTGAGACATCCTCCAGTTGTGAAATTCGCTCTATTTAAGGAATAATTCTAACTTTGTAAGTTTCCTCATTTATGTGTGTTTTTTTCCCCCTCAGGAAAAGAGTTAAAAGCTGAAAAATCAGGTAAATCTAATCTCAATGGTTCGAATTTGGGATTTTCATCTGTTAATTTGTTTGATCTTGTGACTCAGTCACTCTCTCGCCTCCGAGTCCGAACGATGGGGGTTCAAGCTCCGATTGTGTGGGATTTTTTGAGCTCACATTCTAGGCTGACCTGAGTGAGTGAGCCACTCTGTCAGGGAGTGAGTATTATATGTTTTTTTAAAGAAAATTTTGATGAAAAATGTCCAAAAGAACCTAACATTCATTCTTTGTGGGAAAAACATATCCGCTTAACCTCGTTTCGCTTAAAGTCGCTCTTTTCAAGGACCAAACTATGACGTTAATCGGGGTCTACCTGAAATTTTCTCCATAAACTCACCGGATAAACACATTTTCTCTGTATTTTCTTTACAGAGAGAGAGAAACTACTTGGGAAACAAGGTACAATATTTTGTTACAGTAAATTCATTTCATGTATGTGTGTTCTCTGCCCTGATCACAACCACGTCATGGCTCGGAGATATGAATAAGTGTCTGTATAATAATAATAATAATAAGTATGTTTGTGAGAGCAAAGAGTTGTGAAGCTCTGAGATGTGAGGGTATTGTGAATCTAACTATCTAGGTACCGTGAATTAATTCCATTTTGTGCCTCTCTTTACAGATGTACAGCGCATTCTCAGAGCTGAAGGTAAGAGACAGAGAAACCGGTTAGTGGTTAGAAAGCTTGCCTCGCGAGTGAGAGGATCCAGGATCGATTTGTAGGTTACGCAAACTCCTCAACCATCTGTTTACCAGCAGTAAGTGGGAACTCTGCGGTTAGTAGATTGATGGGTTGTGACGGGGGTGCTCTGCTCACCACGGACTCCACAACAAGAATAATAATACATAATAATCCTTGCATTTGATAAACGCTTTTCACATCTTATCGGCGTCTCAAAGCGCTTCACAGCCGATTGCGCACAGCAGCGTCCCCCACAAACAGTCGTGGATTCAAATGAACAATTTTATTATTGTGGTTTTTTTTAGGCGCGCGTGTGTGTGTGTGTGTGTGTGTGGAGTAAGCAAACTTGCCCAAGGTTTCGCCCTGACCTGCCTGGATTCGAACGCAGGATTGGAGCTGAAATGACCAATTTATTCTTGTTTTTGTTTGGCAAGAGTGTTTTTATTAGGCGTGTCTGTGTGTTTGTGGAGTAAGGAAACTTGCCTAAGATTTCGCCCTGACCTGCCTGGATTCGAACACAGGTCTCACACTTGTAAGACGAGTGCTCTAACCACTGAGCTACAGGAGGCAATAAATCTTCTCTGCATCCTCTCCAGGTCCTAAAATACGGAAACTAAAAATTGTTCGCTTTCAATAAAAATGAAATTGCTGCCGTTTCCTGAATCGAGGGAGAACTGAACGCATTCGCTGACTTTAATATTATTTCTTTGTCTTTTTTACAGCAAGAGATAACCTACTCCAGTATTTTGGTAAGAAGTTTCGCTTTTGGCGAATTTATATTACCGTATTTAATTTATGAGCATTTGTTTTTTGTGTCTTGTCTGCTGAGGAGGAGAGAAATTGCGTGAGAATTGGTAAGTTTTCTTATGGATAAGAGGGATTAAGGGAGATGGGGATAAGGCGGGTGGGGGCAGGAATTGGATTAGAAGATAAGCCATGATCTTATTGAATGGCGGGACAGGCTCGAGGGGCTGGATGGCCTAATCCTGCTCCTTATTCTTATGTTCTTACGTAATTCTAAGCATGGTTCCTCAGCACCTGGTCCATCACAGTGACGTGGTTCCCGTGTGGGTCAGACACCCTCTACTAACCAAACTGTTCCCTCTGTGTCCATCCCAGTCAATGTGACGCTGGATGAAGGTACGGCAGATCCCAGACTGGAGTTGAGCGAAAATCGGAAGAGAGTGAAAAAGAGAACCACGAGAAAGGTGGTCGATCCAAGCAAGGACTGTTTCACTGGTCGGGAATGTGTGTTAGGAGATGTAGGTTGCACATCAGGAAAATGGTACTGGGAGGTTAACGTGGAAGGGAACAATCAGTGGGTCATTGGAGTGGCCAGGGCATCTGTGGAACGCAAGGCTTTCGTGGCCCTGACACCAACCAATGGCTTTTGGACTATCCTCCGTCTTGGTGTCCGATTTGAGATCAACACCACCCCACACGAGAACATCAGGGAGCAAATTCCCTGCAAGGTGGGGATTCTTCTTGATTATGATGAGCGCAAGATCTCCTTCTACAGCGTTGACACGGTCTCTCTGCTCCACACCTTCACCCTCACCGCCGACGTCACCGAGCCTCTCTACCCCTTCTTTTACACCTGGGATCAGGACACCTGGCTCACCATCACTCCCAAATAAACAAAATTCGTGCCAAACGTTAGTCAGCCTGCACCACTGTTGTTGACGTAGTTGGAATAACAAGCCAGTTATCCAACCCCACAAAATACTTCTCCACCACTTCATCTGTTGGGGCGTTCCACATTTATCAACAGCGCGTAGAATAATTGAAGTGTTCGATGAAACAAGGGTTCGACGAGGTTCCCATAGATTGGCCGTTTCCACAAAGGAACAGGAGGAGGACATTCAGCCCCTTGAGCCTGTTCTGCCATTCTATGGCTCACCTCAACTCCAATTGCCCTCCATGGCCTTGCCCCCTTCTACCTCTCCAAGCTGTCAACTTAACAAACCTGTCTTCACAATGTGAATGGATCCAGCCATAACCCACAGGGGAAGATAGTTCCACATTCCCATTAGCTTTTATGTGATTTCACTCCTGAATCTCTTGGCTCTAGTTTTAAGAACCTTGTTCTGGATTCCCCCACCAAGGAAATAGTTTCTCTGTAGCTACTACCCAATTGAATCTCTTTACCATCAATTAGATCACCTCTCGATCTTCTGTCCGTTCCATCCGCTCAGCGGGCTCCACGTTCCCCCTCTCCCAGCCCTTGTACTTCCATCCCGCAGTCCCTCTGCCTCATTCCCTCCCATGCCTTCTTCAAACCTCCCTCGTACATGCCATGACTACGCCAACTTGCTGCTTGTCGGCCCAACTCCGAACTCTTCCCCCCACAAACCGCCAGGTCGTCCAGAGCTTTTCTGCTCGTGTCCTCTCCCTCCCCCCACCAGACCCTGCACTCTACCCAATTCCGCTGGCTCCCCATTCCCTCAGAGGATCCAGTTCAAAATCCTCATTCTCGCCTATGATGCTCAACGGCCTTGCCCCCTTCTACCTCTCCAAGCTGTCAACTTACCCGCTGCCTCTGCTCATCCCACAATCCCTTCGCCTCGACCTCGTACCTGCGTCCTTCTCAAGATCCTCCTCTTGGGACTATGCCTTTGGCCACCCTCCTTCCTACGCTCTCTGTCCTCCCGGTCCCAATTCTCGCCCTCTCCGGCTCTCCCTTCTGGTCCTAACCCCTGAATGTCCCGTCCCGTGCCTTGGGAGATGTCCTCCCTCCGTGCAAGGCACCGCACATATGGAATTTGGTAAAAAAAAATCGATTTTGATAACCTGTGATGACATTAAACACTATTTGTAGCACTTTGTTGGTACACTTTCTGCAATCCCTGGTGATATGTAAATATATATATATATATATATATATATATATATATATATATATATATATATACACAGTACATGCAGGTAGACCTGGCTTCACATTGCTTTGGTCAACGTGGTTTTGTTATTATGTCGCTGGCACACAGGGAGATGTATTTCCATTTCATGTTGCAACGTTTGCTATTGTGGCGTTTGTCAGCGGGTGGGAACGAACTGCTTTGCGCGGCGTAGGCGCGCATAGCCGCTGAACGTCCGGTGTTCTGGCGCAGCTCGTTTAACGCCGTTTCACTCAAAAGTCGCACGATTCGCGAGAAACACAAATGCGACGTCAAGCGAGGACGGAGCGTTTATGTGTACATTATCCAAGGCGGTGGTTCCCAACCCTTTTTTTTGCTGCGACCCTAAATTGGCCACCGACAGGACCTCCCGTCCCTTAGGGGGCGACAGCGGGACTGAAGCGAAGCTCAGCCAGGACGATCTCTCCGTAGTGACTAATCCTGACCAGGTTGATCCACCTTTGAGCAGGCCTCACACCGACACCGAGGGTTGGAAAAGAGCCAGAGGCCACATGGAGTGAGAAGCGTCACAGCTCCAACGGGGATGACAACATCGCCCTCGTATAGGCAGAGCCTTTCACGTCAGGAGGATGTCCGAAGGCGTTGGACAGCCACTGAGTCAGACCCGAGCTGGGGACGGGGTGAGGAGGGAAGGGGGGGAATTCGGAGTTGCCGATGGGACCATCAAAGAGGAGAGTTTTGAGATGGGCCTTGAAGGAGGCCAGGGAGGGAGGTAGGGACTACGGGATTTAGTTCCAGAGATTGGAGGGGGGGAGGTGGAGGCAGAGTGGCTGAAGGCTCGCCCTTTTGCCAATGGTGGGGGCGCGTGGGTGGGTCAGGGGATGTGGAGCAGGCCAGAGCCTGCTGAGAGGAGGGAGGGAGGGTAAGGGGATAGGAGGTCACGGATGCAGGGTGGGTGGGGTGAGGCTGTGGAGGACTTTAAATGTGAGGACCCAGGATCTTGAATTGGATCGGGAGCCAATGGAGTTGGGCGAGGATGGGGGAGATGGAGCTTGGAACAGTAGAGGACACTGGCCGCGGAGTTCTGGATCAGCTGTGGAGGGAGGAATTGGGAAGAACGAGCAGCAAGGCATTCGGACAGGCGAGCTGGGAAGCGGCTTTGGGGGGTGAGGTAATGGGGGAGTCGGGCAATGGTGCGGAGATGGGGAGAGGCAGAGAGCGAGTCAACTGTGTTGAATTCAAGTCTCTCCTGGCATTTCGCAGAGTAGACTCTCTGCAAAGTGACTGTACGTTTGTGGGCGAAACCACGCAGCGGCCAATCGCGCACAGCCAGCTTTGCGGATTGAAGTGACCCAAATTATTCTTGATTTTTTTTTGTTTTAATGAATTATTCTGGGGGTAAAGACACTTGCCCAACATTCCGCCCGGCGGGGAATCGATCCCACTGACACTGACATCTCCAGTGTTTGAAACATAACGATACGTTCAGGGTCGACATGCCTGCGATCTGAATCCGGGTTCTTCGACAAAACGCGTCTCCCAGCAGCCCCAATCTCCCGCAAAATTTGGTAAATGTCCTCCCCTAAATTTTCCCGCTAATTTTGTGAAATTTCTGAAATTTGTAAATTTTCCGGCAAATTTTGTAAAAATTTCTGAAGTTTGTAAATTTTCCGGCAAATTTTGTAAACCTTTTGAAATTTGTAAATTTTCCGTCGAATTTTGTAACATTTCTGAAATTTGTAATTTTTCCCGCAAATTTCGTAAACATTTCTGAAGTTCGCAAATTTTCCTTCAAATTTTGTAATTTTTTTGAAATTTGTAAATTTTCCTTCGAATTTTGTAACATTTCTGAAATTTGGAATTTTTCCCGCATATTTGTCAAAACTGCCCCGAAATTTGTCAAATCAGCTCCAAGGTCTGTCAAAAATCGCTCCGAAATTTATCACAAAAACTGCTTTGAAATTTGCCGAAACCACTCTGAAATTTCGGTATTCGCTCCGGATTATTTTTCCCGGGTCAAACGGGACAACTCTCTCCTTTTTATTTCGACGGACGTGTCCGCGCTCCCCCTCTTCACCCCCACCCCCATCAACTTCTCGCCCGTTACCCCCCCCCCCCCCCCCCCCACCACACGCACAACAGGTTCAATCTCTCAGGCGAAGAGTTTGCTCATGGCCCCGGTCTCCTCGTGCCGGTCAAACCGCAGCCTCTCCCTCACGACCCTGAGTTCGCGCCTCACGGCGCTGTTCCCTGGCTCCAGCCTCAGCGCCTCCCTCAGGTCCTCCCTGGCCGGGCCGAACCTCCTCAGGGCGGACAGGGCCAGGCCCCTGCGGTACAGGCACTTGACGGAGCCCGGCTCGGCCTCCAAGGCTTTGGTGCAGTTGCTCACGGCGTTGGCGTGTTGGCCGGCCTTGATCTGAGCGGCGGCCAGGTTGGCGTGGAGCTTGGCCTTGTCCCTCTGGTACTCGCTCTCCCCCCTCCCGGCCGTCAGCTCCCCCCGCAACGTCACCAGCAGCCGCAGGGCCTTGGCGTAACGCCGGGCGGCGCGGGGGGCCTGGCCGGCCCGGTACAGCTCGTTCCCCGCCTCCCGGTGCCTCCCCACCAGCTCCCACTTCTCCTCCGAGCTCAGGCGCCAGCTGCCCCCGGGCTGGTCGAAGCCCTCGAGCCTCAGGCCGCAGGCCAGGCCGGCGCAGGCCCCGGTCCCCAGCCTGGCCCGGCATCGCTCCCCCGGCAGCATAGTCTCCAGGCAGCTCTCCAGCAGCTCCCCCGGCTCGGTGTCCGCCTCTCCCAACACCAGCTCCCCGGGCCCGGCCAGGGGCAGCTCCCCGCACTCGGGGCCCCCCTCCTCCCACTCCACCTCCACCCGGCAGCGACTCCCCACCCCGGGCTTGTCCAGGCCCCTGCCCGGCTCCAGCACCGTCTTCACGAAGCTGCCGTCCGGACTGAGCCAGAGAGAGGGGTCGGGCTCCGGCCCCGGACACCCGGAAACCACAGGCAGGTCACCGTCCGCCATCGTCCTCTCGCTCGAAACCGGGGGCCGCACACGCGCGAGAGACACACAGCTCCTCAATCCCTCTGGCCTCTGCCAAAACAAGAGTATACAAACACCTGTAGCTCGAGTGGTTAGAGCGAGCACTCGCTCACTCACTCACTCACTGGGAGGGGAGATGGAGAGAGTTGGGAGGGGAGGGAGGGAGTTGGGAGGGGAGGGAGGGAGTTGGGAGGGAGGGAGTTTGGAGGGGGGGGAGGGAGAGTTGGGGTGGGGGGAGGGAGGGTTGGGAGGGGGGAGGGAGGGAGAAGGAGGGGAGAGAGAGAGTTGGGAGGGGAGGGAGAGAGTTGGGAGAGAGTTGGGAGGGGAGGGAGAGAGTTGGGAGGGGAGGGAGACTTGGGAGGGGAGAGAGACTTGGGAGGGGAGAGA
This sequence comes from Hydrolagus colliei, assembly GCA_035084275.1. Classification (NCBI taxonomy): domain Eukaryota; kingdom Metazoa; phylum Chordata; class Chondrichthyes; order Chimaeriformes; family Chimaeridae; genus Hydrolagus; species Hydrolagus colliei. The sequence goes on along the minus strand of CM068771.1, from coordinate 5,213,489 downwards.
GTTGGGAGGGGAGAGAGAGAGTTGGGAGGGGAGGGGGAGAGAGTTGGGAGGGGAGGGAGAGTTGGGAGGGGAGGGAGGCAGAGTTGGGAGGGGAGGGAGGGAGAGTTGGGAGGGGAGAGAGACAGTTGGGAGGGGAGGGAGGGAGAGTTGGGAGGGGAGGGAGAGTTGGGAGGGGAGGGAGGCAGAGTTGGGAGGGGAGGGAGGGAGAGTTGGGAGGGGAGAGAGACAGTTGGGAGGGGAGGGAGGGAGAGTTTGGAGGGGAGAGAGGGAGAGTTGGGAGGGGAGGGGGAGAGTGTTGGGAAGGGGAGCAGAAGGCAAGGACAAAGAGGACCGGCCTTGAAGGAGGCGAGGGAGGGAGGGAGGGAGGGAGTGAACGAGACGAAGGGACTGTGGGATGGAGTTCCAGTGGGTGTGGGGGGGGTGTGGGGGGGGTTGTGTGTGTGGGGAGGGGGGGGGCAGAGAGCCCAGTAAACCCTCATCAAGAAAATCCCCCAAACTGTCATATAATTGGTCATTTCAATCCCCGAGATGCTTTGTCAGCCACAGAGTCAGGTTTTACGATGATTGTATTAATAATTAATAAGAGGGAGAGATGGGGGAGAGAGGGAGAGATGGGGGGGGGGGGGGGGGGGAAGAGATGGGAGAGGGAGATGGGGGGGAGAGAGGAGGAAGAGATGGGGGGGGGGGGGGGAGAGAGGGAGAGAGAGAGATGGGGAGAGGAGAGAGAGATGGGGGAAGAGAGGGGAGAGGGAGAGATGGGGGGGAGGGGAGAGATGGGGGGGAGAGAGAGATGGGGGGGGGGAGGGAGAGATGGGGGGGGAGAGGGAGAGAGGGGGAAGAGGGAGAGAGAGAGATGGGGGGGGGGGGAGAGATGGGGGAGAGGGAGAGAGGGGATGGGGGAGAGATGGGGAGAGGGAGAGAGGGGGGGAGGGAGAGAGAGAGATGGGGGAGAGGGAGAGATGGGGGAGAGGGAGAGAGGGGATGGGGGAGAGGGAGAGATGGGGGAGAGGGAGAGAGGGGGGGAGGGAGAGAGGGGATGGGGAGAGGGAGAGATGGGAGAGAGGGGGGGAGGGAGAGAGGGGATGGGGGAGAGGGAGAGATGGGGGAGAGGGAGAGAGGGGGGAGGGAGAGGGAGAGATGGGGGAGAGGGGAGGGAGAGGGAGAGAGAGAGATGGGGGGGGGTAGAGGGAGAGATGGGAGGAAGAGAGACAGATGGGGGGGGGAGAGGGAGATGGGGGAGAGGAGAGAGGGGGGAGGGAGAGATGGGGGGGGGGGGGGGGGAAAGAGAGGACAGGATTGAGATACGATAACAACATCTGATATCGCGGCTTTTCACGTCTTCTCGACCGCGTCTTAAAGCGCTTCACAGAGCAGACTGTAAAGTGTAGTGACTGTATATATATATATATACACACATTTGTGGGAGTGAGAGAGAGAAACGCCATTGGCAGCCAATCGCCACCAATTATATTATGGTGTGTTTTTATTGTGGTTTTGTGGGGGACAATGACTCTGGGTTAGAGACGGAGGGAGGGGAGAGGGGAGGGGGGGGAGAGGGGAGGGGGGAGGGAGGGAGGGGATGGAAGGGAAGGAGGGAGGGGAGAGAGGGGGGGAGGGAAGGGGATGGAGGGAGGGGAGGGAGGAAAGGAGAGAGAGGAGGGAGGGAGGTGATGGAAGGGAGAGGAGGAGGGAAGGAGGGGGAGGGAGGGGAATGAGGGGGACGGGAGGAGGGGAAGGAGGGAGGGGGAGGGAGGGGATGGAGGAAGGAGGGAGGGTGGGGAGGGAGGGAGGGAGAGAGGGGAGGAGGGATGAGGAGAGGAGGGAGGAGGTGATGGAAGGGAGAGGAGGAGGGAAGGAGGGAGGGAAGGGGATGGAGGGGGACAGAGGGAGGGAGAGGGGGATGGAGGGAGGGAATGGAGGGGGAGGGAGGGGAGAGGGGGAATGAGGGAGGGAGGAGAGAGGGAAGGAGGGGATGGAAGGGAGGGGAGGGAGGGAAGGAGGGGAGGGGATGGAGGGGGAGGGAGGGGAGGGGGATGGAGGGAGGGAAGGAGGGAGGGGAGAGGGGGAGGGAAGGAGGGAGGGGATGGGGAGGGAAGGAGGGAGGGGAGAGGGGGTGGAGGGGAGTGGAGGGAGGGGATGGAGGCAGGGAGGGAGAGGGGGAGGGTCAGAGCTTGATGAAGAGGAGGGGAGGTGACTGGGCGCAGATGAAGAGGAAGGTTTGCAGACACAATGAAGACAAGAGGGTGAGGGGGCGTCTCTGTGACTCTCTCTCTCTCTGTGTGTGTCTCTCTCTCTTTCCCTCACCGTGTCTCTCTCTGTGTCCGTGTCTGTCTTTGTGTGTGTCTCCCTCTCTCGGTCTGTCTGTCTCTGTGTCTCTCTCTCTCTGTGTCTGCCTGTGTGTGTCTCTCTCTCTCTGTGTGTCTCTCTCTCTCTGTGTGTCTCTCTATCTGTGTCTGCCTGTGTGTGTCTCTCTCTCTGTGTGTCTCTCTCTCTCTGTGTCTGCCTGTGTGTGTCTCTCTCTCTCTGTGTGTCTCTCTCTGTGTCTGCCTGTGTATGTCTCTCTCTCTCTGTGTCTGCCTGTGTATGTCTCTCTCTCTGTCTCTCTCTCTGTGTCTGCCTGTGTGTGTCTCTCTCTCTCTGTGTGTCTCTCTCTCTGTGTCTGCCTGTGTGTGTCTCTCTCTCTCTGTGTCTGCCTGTGTATGTCTCTGTGTGTGTCTCTCTGTAACTCACCGGTTCAAGTCGACTTCACTTCCCTTCTCATGCTCCTTTGCAGAACCTGCGCGGCGCCCTTTGCGGGAGGACCTGCGCTGGAGGACCGGCGCAGTGGCGGGCAGGCGGGTGAGCTTGGGCTCTGAGTTGGAGGACCTGCGCTGGAGTACCTGCGCGGTGGGTGTGCGGTGGCGAGGGGAAGGGGAGAGGGGGGGGGCGGTGAGTGGGAGGACCTGCGCTGGAGGACCTGCGCGGTGGGAGCGTGTTCACACACACATGGCTCCCATTGATAAGACATGTGATGGATGTGGGGCTGGGAGGACGACCCACACAGTCACTACACCACAGTCACTACACTCCTCACACTCGTCCCCGCGAAGCGCTGAGAGACGCCGCCACCCCGCGAGGAGTCTGGCCATTCAATAACATCATGACTGACCTTCCCATCGAACTCCACCCCCATCACCCCCCACCCCTCTCTATCCCCCCCCCCCCCCCCCCCCCCCCCCCCCACTCCTCCTGATAAATCTCTGATGAATTATTATTGGTTTGACAATAAAGATTCTGGACACAGGGTATCAGTCGGGGGGGTATTAACAGGACAAGGTTTTATTCGCTTATTTACAACAAACTCTCTGTGTGTGTGTGTGTGTGGGGGGGGTGTTTATGCAAGTGGGCACGCGTGTGTACGCTTCCAAGCGTGTGTGTATTTGTGTGTGTCTATGTGTGTGTGTGTGTGTGTCTGTGCGTGTGTGTGTGTGCTTGTGTCTGTGTGTGTGTGTGAGGGAGACGAGAGGCACAGAAGGTATTTTCCTCCCCGATGATTGAACGCGGATGGTTTGTGGGGGTCAGGGGGGTGAGGCTGGTCGCGAGGGACCGTGATCTTAGGGTCTGGAGGCAAACCAGCCCCTCCCACCCCACTCACCCCACACCTCCCCTCCCTCACCCACCCCCACCCTCACCCCCCCTCACCCCAGGAAGTCCTCGTTATAGACCACTTGTGTTCTCTTGTCACGGTGAGAGCCTTTGGCGCTGTTCTGGACGGCTGGAGATGGGAAAAAAAACATTGTCAAGTTCAGCTCCCTCCCTCCCTCCCTCCCTCCCTCCCTCCCTCACTCACTCACTCGTTCCCTCACTCACTCGTTCACTCACTCACTCACTCACTCGTTCCCTCCCGAACTAATTATTATCAGGCATGTGTGTCGTGTGTGAGAGTATGTGTGTTTGTGAGTGTGTGTCTGTGTGTGAGAGTGTGTCTATGTGAGTGTGTGTGTCTATGTGTCTGTGTGTGGAGTAAGGATACCTGCCCAAAGGTTTCGCCCCGACCTGACCTGCCTGGATTCGAACCCAGGTCGTTCGCGCTTGTCAGGCGAGCGAGCAAGCGAGCGAGTGAGTGAGTGGCTCTAACCACTGAGCTACAGGGCTTGTTGTGGATAATAGGATTAAATGGGTTTAAATCGGGCAGACATTAGAAGATCGGCCACGATCCTATTGAATGGTGGGACAGGCTGGAGGGGCTGAATGGCCTAATCCTGCTCCTTACACGCCCTCTCTCCGCCCCCCCCCCCCCCCCCCCTCTCTCTTTCTCTCACTTACCCAGGGAGCCCCACACAGACTTCCCAGTGGCCGTTTCCAACATCAACTGTTTCCGAGCGATCATCACCTTCAGGTAAATCTCCCAACCAGAGAACCATTCAACTGTGGGGCAGAGAGAGAGAGAGAGAGAGTGAGGGAGGGAGGGAGGGGAGAGGGAGGAGAGAGGGGGGGAGGGAGGGAGAGAGGGGGGGAGGGTGGGAGAGAGGGGGGGAGGGATGGGGGGAGGGAGGGAGAGAGGGGGGGGAGGGAGGGAGAGAGGGGGGGAGGGGAGGGAGGGAGAGAGGGGGGGAGGGAGGGAGGGAGAGGGGGAGGGGGGGGAAGGAGGGAGAGAGTGTGTGCATGGTACTGTGTGTATTGTGAGGGAGGGTGTGTGTGTGTGTGTGTGTTGGTATGTATGTGTGTGAGGGTGTGGGTGACAGTGTGTGTGTGAGGGTGTGGGTGACAGTGTGTGTGTGAGGGTGTGTGTGTGTGTGTGTGAGGGTGTGTGTGTGTGTTTGGGGGTGTGTGTGAGGGTGTGTGTACATCAGTGATGGCCTGATCCGCTGACTCCATCTTCTCGAAGGTCACAAACGCACAACTGTTGATGGCAATAACACAAGAGGCAAGTCAGGGAGAGAGAGAGAGAGAGAGATAGTGTGAGAGTGTGTGTAAAGAGAGTGTAGAGAGAGTGAGTGTGAGAGTGTGTGAGAGTGTAGTGTATGAGAATGAGTGTGAGTGAGTGTGTGAGAGTATATAGCGAGTGTGAGTGTGAGTGAGTGTGTGTGTGTGAA
>CM068771.1:5160340-5208214 GCA_035084275.1 Hydrolagus colliei | reverse complement strand
CTCTCTCTCTGTGTCTCTCTCTCTGTCTCTCTGTCTGTGTCTCTCTGTGTCTCTCTCTCTCTGTCTCTCTCTCGGTGAGTCTCTCTCTGTCTCTCTCTCTCTCTCTGTGTCTCTCTCTTGGTGAGTCTCTCTCTCTGTGTCTCTCTCTGTGTCTCTCTCTGTGTCTCTCTCTGTCTCTCTCTGTGTCTCTCTCTGTCTCTCTCTCGGTGAGTCTCTCTCTCTGTGTCTCTCTCTCTCTCTCTCTCTGTCTCTCAGACAAGCTGAACAGGGAGTCCGTGGGGCCATCGAGAGCAGTATCTTCACCGTGTGCCTGGACTCCCCCGTCCTGAAGATCTCTGAGGAGAAGTACACCAGCCGCATGGCAGCCCAGATGCTTCACGGAGGCGGCAGCTACTCCAACAGCGGCAACCGCTGGTTTGACAAAACCCTACAGGTGGGCGCTCAGGGCTGTAGTTGGGCGCGTAGGACTGTAGTTGGGGGCTCAGGGCTGTAGTTGGGCGCTCAGGGCTGTAGTTGGGGGCTCAGGGCTGTAGTTGGGGGCTCAGGGCTGTAGTTGGGGGCTCAGGGCTGTAGTTGGGGGCTCAGGGCTGTAGTTGGGGGCTCAGGGCTGTAGATGGGGGCTCAGGGCTGTAGATGGGCGCTCAGGGCTCTGGGTGGGCGCTCAGGGCTGTAGTTGGGCGCGTAGGACTGTAGTTGGGCGCTTAGGGCTCTGGGTGGGTGCTTAGGGCTGTAGTTGGGCGCGTAGGACTGTAGTTTGGTGCTCAGGGCTGTAGTTGGGCGCTTAGGGCTCTGGGTGGTGCTTAGGGCTGTAGTTGGGCGCTCAGGGCTGTAGTCGGGCGCTCAGGGCTGTAGTTGGGTGCTCAGGGTTGTAGGTGTGTGCGTAGGGCTCTGGGTGGGTGCCTAGGGCTGTAGGTGGCCGCGTAGGGCTATAGCGTAGGCGCTTAGGGCTGTAGGTGGGCGCTCAGGTATCTGGTTGGGCGCTCATCGCTGTAGGTGGGCGCTTAGGGCTGTAGTTGGGGGCTCAGGGCTGTAGTTGGGCGCTTAGGGCTCTGGGTGGGCGCTTAGGGCTGTAGGTGGGCGCTTAGGGCTGGGGTGGGGGGGGTGGGGGTGGGGGGGGGGCTGCGGGGAGTGAGGGGTGCGTTTGAGGCCTTTGTGTATTTGTCTCTGTCTTATGTGTGCAAGTGTGTGAGTGTCTGTGTGTGTTTGTGTGTTTCTCTGTGTGCGAGTGTGTGTGTGTTTGTCTCTGTGTGTGTGTGTCTCTCTGTGTGCGAGTGTGTGTGTGTGTGTCTCTGTGTCTGCGAGTGTGTGAGTGTCTGTGTGTCCTGTGTGTGTGTGTGTGTCTCTGTGTGTGTCTCTGTGTGCGAGTGTGTGTGTCTCTCTGCGTATGTGTGTGTCTGTGTGCGAGTGTGTGTGTGTGTGTCTCTCTGTGTGCGAGTGTGTGTGTGTGTGTCTCTGCGTGTGTGTGTGTGTCTCTGTGTGTGTGTGTGTCTCTGTGTGCGAGTGTATGTGTGTGTCTCTGTGTGTGTGTGTGTCTCTGTGTGTGTGTGTGTGTCTCTCTGTCTGCGTGTGTGTGTGTCTCTGTGTGTGTGTGTGTCTCTGTGTGCGAATATGTGTCTGTGTTTCTGTGTGCGAGTGTGTGTGTGTCTCTGTGTGCGTGTGTGTCTGTGTGCGAGTGTGTGTGTGTCTGTGTGTGTGTGTGTCTCTGTGTGTGTGTGTCTCTTTGTGCGAGTGTGTGTGTGTCTCTGTGTATGTGTGTGTCTGTGTGTCTGCATGTGTGTGTGTCTCTCTGTGTGCGAGTGTGTGTGTGTCTCTGTGTGTGTGTCTCTCTGTCTGCGTGTGTGTGTCTCTCTGTCTGCGTGTGTGTGTGTGTCTCTGTGTGTGTGTGTGTCTCTCTATCTGCGAGTGTGTGTGTGTCTCTGTGTGCGAGTGTGTGTGTGTGTCTGTGTGCGAGTGTGTGTGTGTGTCTCTGTGTGCGAGTGTGTGTGTTTGTCTCTGTGTGCGAGTGTGTGTGTCTGTGCGAGTGTGTGTGTTTGTCTCTGTGTGCGAGTGTGTGTGTGTCTCTCTGTGTGTGTGTGTCTCTCTGTCTGCGAGTGTGTGAGTGTCTGTGTGTGTGTGTCTCTGTGTGTGTTTGTGTCTCTGTGTGTGTGTGTCTCTGTGTGTGTTTGTGTCTCTGTGTGTGAGTGTGTGTGTGTGTGTGTCTCTCTGTCTGCGAGTGTGTGTGTGTATCTCTCTCTGTCTGCGAGTGTGTGAGTGTCTGTGTGTCTCTGTGTGTGTCTGTGTGCGAGTGTGTGTGTGTGTCTCTGTGTGCAAGTGTGTGTGTGTGTGTCTCTGTGTGTGTGTGTGTCTCTGTCTGCGAGTGTGTGAATGTCTGTGTGTGTGTGTCTCTGTGTGTGTGTGTGTCTCTGTGTGTGTGTGTCTCTGTGTGTGTGTCTGTCTGTGAGTGTGTTAGTGTCTCTCTGGCTCGGTGTGCGTGTCTCTGTGTGCGAGTGTGTGTGTCTCTGTGTGTGTGTCTCTGTCTGCGAGTGTGTGAGTGTCTGTGTCTCTCTCTGGCTCGGTGTGTGGGTCTCTGTGTGTGTGTGTATGTGTGTCTCTGTGCGAGTGTGTGTGTCTGTCTGCGAGTGTGTGTGTGTGTGTCTCTGTATGCGAGTGTGTGTGTCTCTCTCTGTGTGCGTGTGTGTGTGTCTCTGTGTGTCTGTCTCACCCTCCGCAGAGGTCAGCATTCCCTCAATTCGCACACACGTAGACAGAGACACACACATACACAGAGACACACTCACACACAGACACACACTCGCATACAGAGACACACACACAGAGACACACATACGTTCCCAGACACACACACACTCACACACAGAGACACACACACCTGCACAGACACACATACTCGCACACAAAGACACACACACTCGCATACAGAGATAGAGAGACACACACACACACGTGCAGACACACACTGGCACACAGAGAGACATACACACACACACATGCACAGACACACACACACACAGATACACACACACACTGGCACACAGAGACACACACACACACACAGATACACACACACACTGGCACACAGAGACACACACACACACTCGCACACAGAGACAAGAGAGACACACACATATGCACACACGTGCGCACACACTCAACCCACGGCTGTTCGTGGGGACGTCGCTGGGGCGCGATCGGCTGCCGCGTTTCGCCCGCCAATGTCACACACGCACGCACACGCACGCACACACACACAGTCACTACGCTTTACGGTGTGTCCCCCGAGGCTGGGATTATTATTATTGTTGTTGTTACTGGTGGCGTTGTTAGAGCCGTGTCTCTTGTGTTTGTGGCGCAGTTTATATGCGGGGAGGACGGCTCGTGTGGGGTGGTGTACGAACAGTCTCTGGCCGAAGGTCCACCCATCGCCACCATTTTGGATCACGTGCTGGATTACTGGTGAGAGCGGCTTCGAGGGGGGGGGGGGGGGGGGGGGAGAGAGAGAGAGGAGGGGGTGGGGGCTGGTCTCCTGACGTGAAAGGCACGATACAAGTGTTGTTGTTGCTGTTGTTAAATGTCTCCTCTACTGTTGCCCCAGCCTACATCTGTGACCTCCTATCCCCCCCCCCTTACCAACCTCCCTCCCTCCCTCCCTCCCTCCCTCATTATCATTAATTATTTCTAATACATTAATTAATATGGTGATTATTATTGTGTATTTCTCCTGTGTATTCTCTCTCCCTCTCCCATCCCTCCCTCCCTCCCTCCCTCCCTCCCTATCCCCTCCTCTTTCTCTCTCTCCTCTACTCTCCTCCCTCCCTCCCTCCCTCATTATCATTAATTATTTCTAATATATTAATTAATATGGTGATTATTATTGTGTATTTCTCCTGTGTATTCTCTCTCCCTCTCCCATCCCTCCCTCCATCCCTATCCCCTCCTCTTTCTCTCTCTCCTCTACTCTCCTCCCTCCCTCCCTATCATTAATTATTTCTAATATATTAATTAATATGGTGATTATTATTGTGTATTTCTCCTGTGTATTCTCTCTCCCTCTCCCATCCCTCCCTCCCTCCCTATCCCCTCCTCTTTCTCTCTCTCCTCTACTCTCCTCCCTCCCTCCCTCCCTCCCTCATTATCATTAATTATTTCTAATATATTAATTAATATGGTGATTATTATTGTGTATTTCTCCTGTGTATTCTCTCTCCCTCTCCCATCCCTCCCATCTTCCCTCCCTCCCTCCCTCCCTATCCCCTCCTCTTTCTCTCTCTCCTCTACTCTCCTCCCTCCCTCCCTCCCTTCACTCTCTCGCTCTCATTCCTTCTGTCCCTCCCTCCCTCCGCTCAGCAGGCTCTGGCCTGCTCCACTTCCCCCCCCCCGACCCACCCACCCCCACCATCGGCTAAGGGTCGAACCTTCAGCCACTCCCTTCAGCCTACCCCCCCCCAACCTCTGGAACTCCATCCCTCAGTCCCTCCGCCTCGTTCGCCCCCCTCTCTCCCTCCCTGTCCTCCTTCCAAGTCTCGGCTGAAGACTCTCCTCCTCGATGGACCCATTAGGGAATTCCTAATCCCCCCCCCCCCCCCCCTTCCCTCCCTCCACCCTCCCCCCCTCCCCTCCCACCCCCTTGTCCTCAGTTCAGGTCTGACTCAGTGACTGTCCAACACCTTGGTACGTCCTCCTGATGTGAGAGGGGCTGTACAGGGGTTGTTGTTGTTGTTGAATAAGGCATTGGGTCAAACGCAAGGATTGCCCCTGGTTTGCTGACCTGTGTGTGTGTGTGTGTGTGTGTGTGTGTGTCTCTCTCTCTCTATCTCTCTGTGTGTGTCGTGGCAGTAAAAACCCAGACACTGTGCGAGCCCCTATGATCCCTCTAGCCATCCCCAAGAAGCTTTATTTCTACATCACCCCGGAGATCAAGCGGGACATCGAACACGCCAAACAGAACCTGGACATGTAAGCCGGCGCCTGGCGGTCGCGTGTTCGCCCCGTGTCCAGCGCGAGGCGCCACGAACCTCTGAAACACGCGTGCGCGCGCTGTGTGGGTGTGCGTGTGAGTGGTTCTGTGTGTCAGTGGCACTGTGTGTGTGTGTCAGTGGTACTATGTGAGTGCCGTTGTGTGTGTGTGTGGTACTGTGTGTGTGAGTGCCGTGTTGTGTGTGTGTGGCACTGTGTATGTGTGTGTGCGGGTCCTGTGTATGAGTGGCACTGTGTGTGTGTGTGTGTGTGCGTGTTGATTAACCCCCGGGATGTTACCTGACAGATTGGTCAATGATTTGGACATCAGCTGCTTCACGTACAGGAATTTTGGGAAAGATTTCCCCAAACAGCACAGATTGAGCCCAGATTCCTTCATCCAGATGGGATTACAGTTGGCCTATTTCAGGTTTGAGATCACGGAAATCCCTCTCTCTCTCTCTCTCTCTCGCCCTCGCTCTCACGTCGGAAGGTTGTGAGTTCGAACCCTGTAGCTCAGCGGTTAGAGCGCTCGCCTGGCGAGGTGTGAGGACCTAGGTTCGTTTCCCGGGAGGGTCAGGACGAAACCTGAGGTGTTTCCTTACCCCCCACCCCACCCCCGCCCCACACACACACACTCACATGCACACCTCACGACTCTCCTCTTCGATGGTCCCATCGGCAACTCCTGATCCCCCCCTTCCCTCCCCTCCGTGTCCCCAGCTCGGGTCTGACACAGGCTGTGGATAGTCCAGAACTCTGTGGCTCATGTCCTCCACCGCTCCAAACTCTGTGACTCCATCTCTCCCCCAACTCCATTGGCTCCCAATTCAAGATCCTGGTCCTCACATTTAAAGCCCTCCACCTCGCCCCACCCCCCCTCCTCACCCGACATCTGTGACCTCTTATCCCTTCCCTCCCTCCCACCCCCCCTCCCTCCCTGGCCTCCTTCAAGTCTCGCCTCAAGACTTTCCTCTTCGATGGTCCCATCGGCAACTCCTAATCCCCCCCTTCCCCCCCCCCCCCCCGCCCACTGTCCTCAGCTCGGGTCTGACACAGTGACTGTCCAGCGCCTTGGGACCTCCTCCTGAACGTGAAAGGCTCTGTACAAGGCTAATATTGTTGTCGTTGTTGCTGAACCTATCCAGGATGTACAAGGAGCTCTGCGCTACGTGTGAGACGGCATCTCTGAGGTCCTTCCACCTGGGGCGATCGGATGTGGTGCGCTCGGCCTCGGCGGACGCCCTGGAGTTTGTGCTGACGATGGACAACTCCGACCGCGAGGTGTGTAGTGAGTGACTTGGGTTTCTCGTCCCAACTCCTGCGTGGAGCTCCCTGTAGCTCAGTGGTTAGAGCATTCGCTCGCCTTACAAGCATGTGAGAGACCTGTGTTCGCATCCGGGCAGGTCAGGTCAGGTCAGGGCGAAGCCTTGAGCAAGTTTCCTTACCCCGCACTCTGACAATAATCCATCCCCAACAAATACAATAACGAAAATGAGTCATTTTCAACCCACTGTTGGCTGCGTGTGGGGGACGCTGCTGTGCGCAATTGCTGCCGCTTTTCGCTCTCCCACAAATATATATATATATATGTATAGTCACTACACTTGACAGTCTATTCTGTGAAGAGGTTTGAGACAGTCGATAAGATTATATATACAACGCTATATTGAATGTAAGTATTATTATTATAGTTGTTTTACAGGGCCATTAGTTGGATCCAAAATTGTTGGGTTCGCGCGTGGAGTGGGGGAGGGCTGGGGAGAGTGGGGGAGGGCTGGGGAGAGTGGGGGAGGGCTGGGGAGAGTGGGGGAGGGCTGGGAGAGTGGGGGAGGGCTGGGGAGAGTGGGGGAGGGCTGGGAGAGTGGGGGAGGGCTGGGGAGAGTGGGGGAGGGCTGGGGGGAGGGCTGGGAGAGTGGGGGAGGGCTGGGGAGAGTGGGGGAGGGCTGGGGAGAGTGGGGGAGGGCTGGGAGAGTGGGGGAGGGCTGGGGAGAGTGGGGGAGGGCTGGCGGGACGTTGCTGGGCTCTCGAGATTAAGATGCCATTAAAAGTGGTTTCTTATCGACAGCTGACGGAGAAGATGGCGGCTTTGAAAAGAGCTATCGCTTCGCACAGCGCCTACACAGACATGGTGAGAGGGATCTTTGATCCCGATGTGTTTGTTTGTCCGCCCTCACCACTGTCACCTCCTAAAAGCCCTACCCACCCCATTTGCCCCCTCCGTTCAGCTCTGTCCCCCTCCCAAGCCCACCCCACTATCAGTGGTCAGGCCACTAACCTCTGGATCTCCATCCTATAGTCCCTCCACCTCGCTAATTCCCTCAAGGACCATCTCAAGACCCTCTTCTTCTGGCTTTAGTCAACCTCCTTCCCCCACCCTCCCTTGCCTCCACCCCTCCTAATCCGAACCCCCCCAGCTCAGATGCAAGCCTCTCCTTGTGAAGTCCTGTAGCTCAGTGGTTCGAGAGTTCGCCTCACAAACGAGAGGACCAAGGATGATTTCTGAGCAGGGTGAAATGCCTGTTTACCCAGCTGTGAGTAGGAACTTGGCTATTATTTGATTGGCTGATGGCTTTCCGGGGGGAAGTAATCCTTTTTTAAAAAAATAATTTGGTCATTCAACCCACGACCGTGTGTGGGACACTGCTGTGCGCAATTGGCTTCCCGTTTTGCCCACAAATAGTCACTACACTTTACACTATAATCTGTGAAGCGCTTTGAGATGTCTTAAGACCTCTTCAACTGCAGCTTTGGTCACCCTCCTACCCTCCACACTCCCCCACCATACCTTCTGATCCCAATCCCCAGCTCGTATCCAAATCCCTGACTGTCTAGGGCCTTGGGACGTCCTCCCAACGTAAGAGGCGCTGTGTAAATGTCGTGTGTTGTTGTTGTTGTTTGCAGACTCTGAAAGGCATGGGTATTGACAGACACCTATTAGGTCTCAAACTACAAGCCATTGAGGAGGGCTTAAGTATCCCAGATATATTTATGGACACATCGTACGCTGTGGCCACACACTGGAAGCTCTCGACTGGCCAGGTTAGCTCACAGTTGTATGTAGTCAGTCTGGGTGTGTTAACACACACACGGAAGCCCGTGACCGCAAAACCCTCCCCTACTCTGTCTCTATCCATCACACTTTCTCTGACTCACTCTCTCACACTCCCTCTCTCTTTCGCGCTCTCACTCCCGATCTCCGTGTCTCACTCTCTCCCTCTCTCCGTGTGTTCAGGTCCCTGCTAAGACAGATTGTGTGATGTGCTTTGGGCCGATGGTCCCCGATGGATACGCCGTGTGTTACAACCCCCTGGAGGATCATGTGAACTTCTCTGTCTCGGCCTTCAACTGTTGCGAGGAGACCAACGCTGCCTGGTTTGCCCAGTCGCTGGACACAGCTCTGACTGACATGCAGATGCTGGTGTCTACTGTGTGCGGCCGGCAAGCTTAGAGAGGCTACAAAAAGCCCTCCCACTCTCCTCTCCCCACCACCCACCCCCTTCTCTCCCCGCCCTCCCTCTCAGTGTCTGAGGAGATACAGGGAGTGGCGGAGAGGAGGGGGAGAGCGAGAAAGGAGGGAGACTGGGTGAACGAGTGAATGTGGGGTGGTGGGGAGAGGGGATGACGGAGACATGGGAGATGGAGACAAGGTGAGATGGGAGACGGAGGGAGGGATAGGGAGGGGGAGGGAGGGAAGAGGGGGGTTGGGGTGGGGGGAGGTGGCATAAGGTTACAGGGAAAGATGTGGGGAGGGAGAGAGCCAGAGGTAGATGATGGAGAGGAGCAAAATTGCCAGGGATAGAGAGATAGATAGGGGAGATTTAGGGAGGGTGGGAGATGGGGAGGGAGAGAGAAAGGAGTAGGAGAGATGGAGGAGATAGAGGTAAGGAGAGGAGTGGAGAGGGGAGGGTGGGGGCATTGGATTGGAGATAGTGCTCTGTTCCCCACTCCCTCCATCATCAGCCCATTATTTTTGATAAAAGACAAGACTCATTACAGTTGAAAATTGTAAGTGGGGGTGGAGGAGGGTCCTATTTCTGCAGCGTTTCCAAACCCAGAACCTGCTGATAATTGGTTGAGTTTCTCTATCATTGCCCCTGACCCTCTCCGTTCCCTCCACCCCCCTACTCACTCTGCAAAGAATGAGAGGAGATGGGGGGTTGGGATATTTAGGGGGAAACAATAGAGAATTGACGTTCCCCAACTCCCCAAACTTGGCCTATTTTGGTGTGGGATACAGTTCGGTTTTACCCTAAGTGTGACCCACTTCCTGACAGACAGGAAATAAGGTCAGAGGTGACTCGGCCTCTCTGGCCGGTGGCCATATTGAGACCCTGCCCGTTCTCACGATGAGTTTCAAGTTCACGGACGTATTGAAACAGTGTAGTTTATGCCTAATTTCAGTAAATAGGTCTGAACGTGTTGAATTACCGTACTTGAGTGCTGAGTTTTTGTCAGTATTAGAGATGAGATCATGTGCAAACATGTTTAATAAAGACTTTCTTCCAACTAGTATTGTATTGAACCTGTCTCTCTACCTCCACCTCGTCCCACCTCTCTCTTGATCTCTTGGTTTGGGTGGGGTTTGGGTGGAGTTGGCAGGGAGTGTGAGAGTAGGAAGGTGACCAAAGGCATGGTTGAAGAGGAAGGTCTTGAGACATGCCTCGAAGAACCTTGAGACATATCAAACCGCTTCACAGAATATAGTGACAACAACAACATGGATTTATATAGCTAGCGCCCTCCATGCCAGACGGCGTCTCAGAGCTCTTTACAATAACGGATCCCGGGGCCGAGCCAAGGGGAGGGGGAAAAAGGTGACCCAAAGCACGCTTGAAAAGAAAGTTCGTAATAGGAAAAGAGGGAGTGAGAAAGGGAGTTCCAGAGGCATAGTAGCTGATGGCACGGTCGCCAACAGTGGAACGAGCATTCAGGGGACAAGGAGGAGGCCAATAGAGCGAAGGCAAGGGTACTGTTGCGAGGAGAGAGGTCAGAGAGGTGGAGGGGTGAGAGGAATGGCGCGATTTTAAAACGAGTGAGGATCTTGAAATCGATCTTCTCCAAGACAGTGAAGTCTGGCAAGTGCTGGGGTAATTGGGGAGCAAAGTTTGGTGTGGGTTGAGAATGCGGGCGGCAGAATTTGGGACAACCTGGAAGTTGTGAATGGTGGCGGAGGAGCAACCGGCGAGGAGGGCATTGGAATAGTCCAGCCGAGAGGTGACAAAGGCATGAACCAGGGTTTCGATGACTTTTGGCGTGAGATATTGGCAGAGACGAGACAATTATTATTGCCCTATGTTCAACTGAGAATCCCGATTCCCACATTCCAGGATTAGTGACTTGATAAGGTTTGGAAAGGTTTGGACACTGGTGTGTGTAATTGGCGGCTGAGTTTTGCCCACATATATACAGTACAGTCAATTCACTTTGCTGTCAAGCGCTTTGAGGTGTCTAGAAGAGGTGAAAAGCACTATATCAAATGCGAAGATTATTATTATAAATCCATGTCACTGTTGACGTGTTATCACTGGCCAATTCTCAGCGGCTCCGAGTTTTTCTCGTCATCATCAAACAAGATCCAGAAGAGAGGATTTGCAGGACATAAGAGAGGGTAAAGTTTCTCAGTGAAAGTTTGGGTGAAAGTGTGGAGATGAGACATGTTGTCAGCGTTGTAAAATGACACCTGTCCCCCCTCATAGTCCAGGTAAACTCCGACCTTCCTAGGCCTCACTGTCAGGGGCAGGCGGGTGAGAGGTGAGCTCAGAGCCTCATAGACCCTACGCCCCAGCCTCACCCCCCAGACCTCATTCGCTGATGACGATGTGATTGGTTGTTTCCTGTTGACAGACTCTCCGGCCACTCCAACAATCCACCCAGTCTTGTTCCCCACCTGCACTTCCCAGTAATGTCTCCCTGATGTGAAGCCCTCAGATCCCAGGACAAGGGGGTAGTAACTAAACCTCTTTGGGGTGTCAGGGAGCGGCTGCCATTTGTCTCCGATTCTAACACTTGTGAGGTCCTCAGACAGGATGAGCCAGGGAAAGGCTGTGTCAGGATCCAGAGTCAGAGAGGCTGGAGCTGAGAGAGAGAGAGAAATAACACACAGTGTAGTGAGGGGGTCAGGGAGCAGTGGGGGCTGCAGGAGTGAGGGAGCGGCACTAGGGGGCAGTGTGTGAGCTGCTGAAAGATCCACATCGGAGGGAGGGTTAGTTGCTGAATACAGGATAAACAGCACTGATCGTGTACCGCCAGGAGAGGGCGCTGGGGACAGGGTGAGTGGCGTCACTGTTGGCGTAAACGTTCACACAGGACATTTACCTGGGCTGAGGCTGTGTAGCATCTCTCTCCAGGCTGTGTACTGTACCGGCCCATTGTATATCCCCACAGGCAGATCACCCTCAGATACTGACAGCAGAAAATTGTCATCACTGACCCTGTAATAAGAGACATAATATAATGTGATTATAAAGTGAAATTACACCTTGTTGTGTTTGGTTTGTGTAGTAAATTCTGAGGATATTTTGTAAAGAACATTTCATACCTTCTCTTCCGAGCAGCTTCCTCCTAATGAGATAAAACACAGACAGATCTGAGCTGACACTGAGGCACCACATTGTAAACTCAGATACAGAGAATAGAATTCTAGAGCAGAGTCACTATCAGAATATACCAAATAATCAATAACAGCACTGGACTGATTGACACTCAGACTTAGAAAGAGCATTCTGCCCATCTGCGACCAGGTCTCTCTTTGTCTCCTCGTCCTCCTTCACCTCTCTGCTCCTTACTGTCGCTGCACTGGTGTGAGTTATCTGGTTGGCTGAGCACCTTGGGACGTCCTCCCAATGTGAAAGGTGCTGTATAAATGTAATTTTGTTGTTGTTGGCTCGTGCCAGCGCCTCCGCACCTCAGGCACTGGCAGCATCAGCAGCCACGTATGCACACTCCACCTAACCAAGCCAGTCAGGAACTAAAGTGCCTTGTTTGACCCTGAGCTGTCTTTTCTCCCCTATATCTGTGCCATGACCAGCACTGCCTTCTACCGCAACATCACCCGTCTCTCTCACTGCCTCGCCCCTCAGGCAGCTGAACCCCTTACATACACATTTGTCACCTCTAGGCTCGACTATGGCAACTCCCTCCTTGTCTGCCTCCCTAAACTCTTCCCTCCATAAGATGCAGATCATCCTTCTCCTCACTTTCAAGGCCCTCCATGGCCTTGCCCCCTCTTACCTCTCTGACCCCCTGTCTGTTCTCTCCATTCAGCAGGCTCCGGTGTGCTCCATGTCTTCCGCCCGAACTGCCCTACTATCGGCGACCGGGCCTTCAGCCTCTCTGCCCTACACTTTGGAGCTCCATCCCACAATCCCTTCACCTTGCTCCCTCCATTGCTTCCTTCAAGACCAGTCTGAAGACCCTCCTCTTCCCCCGTGCCTTCCGTCACCCTACCTCTCTGCCTCCCTCATCCTAACCCTATTCCCCCCCACCCCACTCATTGGTCCTGACCCAATTGTTCCTCCTGAGTTCAAGCCTCCACACTCTTCCAACATATCCCTCGCGCGAACCTATGTGGGTGGCCCAAGCTTCTCTCAGTCTATCCCCTCTAGCTGCTTCTCATTTGAGCAACTTCCCATCTCCCTCCTTTTATCCCTCCTCTCTCTCACTCAAAATTCATCTGGTTTGTTGCCCCCGAAAATGTCCTGGCTCCTACCTCTCTGATATCTCTGCTCTCCTCTCCTTTCTGATCCTCTGCTCAGAACTCCTGGTCATAATGGGAGCCTTCAACCTCCACCCAAACTCCCCTTGCACCACATCCTCAGATTTTCCTGCCCTCCTATCCTCCCAAAGCCTTAACACCCTCTTTGCCGGTCTCCATTCCTCCACCATATACAAAATTCAGCTCATCCAAAACTCCGCTGCCCGCATTCTCACCTGCACCAAACATCGTACCCCAATTACACCAGTCCTTGCCAAACTCCACTGGCTCCCTATCACACAGAGGATTGACCTTCAAGATCCTAACTCTTAGTGTTCACACCTTGGCAACCCCCATTTCTCTAATTGCTCTCTCTTCCCAGCAGTATCCCCTTCCTTCGTCTCCTTTTTGCCCCCAAATCTCTGCTCCACCATTGACAGCCATGCTTTCAGCCACTATGCCCCAAAACTTTGGAACTCCCTCCCTCAACCCTTCATCTCAACCCTCGCTTTCCCATATTCAGGTCACACCTGAAGAACTTTTTCTTCATCCGCGCCTATGGTCACCTTCCCCTACTCGTAGCTCGGTCTTGGGCTCTGCCACTGTTAAGCGCTCTGAGATACTGATCAGCGTGAGGGAGCTACATAAATGCAAGTTATAATAATAATCTTTGCATTTTGGTACAGTGTTTTTCAGGTCTTCTAGACATCTCAAAGCTTCACAAAATATACTGTAAAGTGAATTGACTCTATATGTGTGGGCAAAATGCGGCAGCCAATTGCGCACAGCAGTGCCCACAAACAGTCGAGGATTGAAATGACCAATATTTTTATTATAGGTTATTTTTGGACGGATTATTATTAGGCATGTGGAATACAGAAACTTGTCTAAGGTGCCCTGAACTGCTTGGATTCAAAACACAGGTCTCATGTTTGTAAGGCGAGTGCTCTAACCAATGAGCTACAGGACTCTACAATTTGTTGTTATGCAACAGACAATGTGTAATTTTTGCTGAACTAAATTACAATTTCATCTCTTTACCTGCAAAAAGGTGAGAGCGTCTTTCCCCATCTGTTTCTGTAACTCTGAGAGTTTTCGCTGAACAGAAGCTAATTTGCCCTGAATCTCTCGCAGGTTTTTCTCCATTCGGCATAAAATATTCCTCTCTCGCTGTCTGAGCTCTCGGATTACACACTGCTCTCTGTCAGTGAGGTTCTGGTGCATTTTACCAAACTCAGCCGTGACGTGGATCTGCAGACTGCTCGCTTTTTTCTGCAAAAGTGTTGAAAAATATTTTAGTCGTATACCTTAGCCTATTTAAACTAGTGAGAATTAACCACGTTACATAGAATGAATTAATTACTCGCATCATTATTGTAGTATAAACATTTCCAAGGTCTATGGTTTGTTATAATTAAGGGAGTTTGGGTGTTTAGATTAGATGCAGAATGCCTGTGAACCATTCCGCAGTCAAGATAAGGAAGATCATTGCTGCATGCAATGATCAAGCAGTTGAGATGTAGAATCAGAAAACTGGGCAGAGATCAGGAAGACAGGAGGCATAGAGGACAGGCTCAGGCAGCAGAAATTGCAAGATAAATGTTTAAACATTTTTGCCTTCAAAAATATACAGTCAATTCACTTTACAATCTATTCTGTGAAGCGCTTTGATTCACAGTCCAGAAGATGTGAAAAGCGCTATCTCAAATGCAAGGATTATTATTATATTATTATTAAAAAGACAACTTCAATAAGATTTCATAAAAACTTTTGAGATTGTCCGGAAGCAGGCCTGTAAGCTTAAAATAAGATAGTAAATGTATAACCTGATCTGAGCAGCAGTCTGTGAAGAAGCCTGTAAGTATCCATCACCGGAATCGCAGCTCCTATTGACACGCTCAAAATCGGGTAATATGATTTCAGTTCTGCATGTGTATTATCTGTTTTGCTATTTTGAGAATTATTTGATGTTTTAAGACTTTGCACTTTTGATGCCTTGTTGTTTTTGAGACTTTGCTGTTCTGATGGCAGGTTAAATGCTTTGCTATTCTGCTTGTTTATCAGAAATGTTGTTGTTTTCCTGGATTGATTTGTTTTGCTAAAATTAACTGTTATATTATGGCCACTGCATCGTGAAGAATAATTCTCGAATTATTAACAAAAATGAACCGCCAGACATCACACTGCGCACGGTAAAGAGAGAAACAGGACTGAGAGCCCAGACATCAACCCCGACACAACTTACCTTAACTCGTGAGATCTTTTGTTTCTGTTTCATTTCAGCTTCTAGAGCAGAGTCCTTCCTCTGAGTGAGGGAAGTTAAGGAGGATTTCACTTTATCCTGGAATTAAATGCAAACTGTGAGAAAAGTCTAGGTTTAAATGGAGAATTAGATCAGACTGAGCCTGATTGACTGTCTGGTGCCTTTTACCTTATAGATCTGAACAGCCTCCTTTATGGGCATGAAGCTGTGGTCTCTGTGTTCTCGGGCATCTCTGCAAACCAGACACATCAGTTTCTTGTCTGTTTCACAGAACAGCTTCAGTTCCTCCTGATGCTCCTCACAGTGAGGTCTCCTTTCTGTCTCCCCCGGGGCTGTACTCATCTGTCGAGCTTTCTTGGCCAGGCTCGCCAGGTCCCAGTTGCCCCTCATTCTACTCTTGGCAAAGACTCTTCTGCATTCGGGACAGGCTTTGCTCTCTGTTTTTTCCCAGCTCCGTGTGATACAGGAGCGGCAAAAGTTGTGGCCACAATCCAGGGTGACCGGCTCAGTAAAGAGATCCAGACAAATCGAACAATTTAATTCCTCTGTCAGGCTGTGAGCCGGGTGTTGAGAAGCCATTTCACCCTCAGCATTTCCTGATTTTAAACTGCTGTCACTTTACATGTTTGTGAGGAGGTGACTCCTCCCTGATAACCAGTCAGAGATGCTGATTAACCCCCACACTATGATCCTTACTTATGAACTCAGTCCACCCTGAGCACAACTGGACACTTTAGGGTAACCCACTGTGAGCCAAAGCCCCAAAATAGGACGCTTGCCAGATGACGTATTAACTGGTTAAACACTAGATGTTATCCACCAACCCACACTCAGCATCTTACCATCCAGAGCCATAAATGGAGAGGTGTGAGCCAGGTGATTCCTGGCCTGGGTTTTTGATGCAAACCTGAGATGTGTATTAATGAGACGTCCACATTCGCAGAACAAGAGGCCGCGAGTTTCGAGTTACAAAGGGGCAATTTCAGGACAGACACCAGGAAGTATTGCTGTAACCAGAGGGTAACTAATGACTGGAACAGGAGCAAAGGGTCAGGAGGTACAATGATCGGAGTATTAACCATGAGAGAAAACCCTCTATACCTTGTTCCAGAGGATCGAATTCAAGATCCTCGTCTTCACCTTCAAGGCCATTCACGGCCTTGCCCCCGCCTATCTCTCCAACCTGCTGTCCCCCTATCAGTCTGACCGTCCCCTCCGTTCAGTGGGCTCTCGCCTCTCTCTCTCCCTTTCCTCCTTCAAGGCCGAGCTCAAGACCCTCTTCATCGACCGTGACTTCTGCTGCCCTCGCAACTCCCTCCCTCCCCTCGCAACTCCCTCCCTCCCCTCCCAACTCTCTCCCTCCCCATCCCTCCCAACTCCCTCCCTCCCCTCCCCATCCCTCCTAACTCTCTCCCTCCCCTCCCAACTTTCTCACTCTCTCCCGTCCCAACTCCCTCCCCTCCCAACTCTTTCCCTCCCCATCCCTCCCAACTCTCTCCCTCCCCCCTCAGCTATCCCCCACCCCTCCCAACTCCCTCCCTCCCCTCCCAACTCCCTCCCTCCCCTCCCAACTCCCTCCCTCCCTCCCCTCCCAACTCCCTCCCCTCGCAACTCCCTCCCCTCACAACTCCCTCCCTCCCCTCCCCCTCCCTTCCTCCTCCCCTCCCAACTCCCTCCCTCCCCTCCCAACTCCCTCCCTCCCCCTCCCCTCCCAACTCCCTCTCTCCCTCCCAACTCCCTCCCTCCCCTCCCAACTCCCTCCCCATCCCTCCTAACTCTCTCCCTCCCCTCCCCCTCCCAATCCCTCCTAACTCTCTCCCTCCCTCCCCTCCCAACTCCCTCCCTCCCCTCCCCATCCCTCCTAACTCTCTCCCTCCCTCCCCTCCCCCTCCCAACTCCCTCCCTCCCCTCCCCCTCCCAACTCCCTCCCTCCCCTCCCAACTCCGTCCCTCCCTCCCCTCCCAACTCCCTCCCAACTCTCTCCCTCCCCATCCCTCCCAACTCTCTCCCTCCCCATCCCTCCCAACTCTCTCCCTCCCCATCCCTCCCAACTCTCTCCCTCCCCATCCCTCCCAACTCCCTCCCTCCCCTCCCCATCCCCTCCTAACTCTCTCCCTCCCCTCCCAACTTTCTCACTCTCTCCCGTCCCAACTCCCTCCCCTCCCAACTCTTTCCCTCCCCATCCCTCCCAACTCTCTCCCTCCCCCCTCAGCTATCCCCCACCCCTCCCAACTCCCTCCCTCCCCTCCCAACTCCCTCCCTCCCCTCCTAACCCTCTCCCTCCCCGCCCCCCAGACACAGACCCTCTCCCTCCCCTCCTAACCCTCTCCCTCCCCGCCCCCCAGACACAGACCCTCTCCCTCCCCTCCTAACCCTCTCCCTCCCCCCCCCCCAGACACAGACCCTCTCCCTCCCCTCCTAACCCTCTCCCTCCCCCCCCCCCCAGACACAGACCCTCTCCCTCCCTTCCCAACCCTCTCCCTCCCCTCCTAACCCTCTCCCTCCTCGCCCCCCAGACACAGACCCTCTCCCTCCCTTCCCAACTCCCTCCCTCCCCTCCTAACCCTCTCCCTCCCCTCCCAACTCCCTCCCTCCCCTCCTAACCCTCTCCCTCCCCGCCTCCCAGACACAGACCCTCTCCCTCCCCTCCTAACCCTCTCCCTCCCCTCCTAACCCTCTCCCTCCCCGCCCCCCAGACACAGACCCTCTCCCTCCTCCTCACACAGACACCCGCTGCTGTCTCTGGGCTTCAGACCTGGTCGCGAGCGCCGACCGTTAGGAGCTGAGGAGCACGCGGTGGCGGGGGGGGGGAGGAGCGGCGCCTGCGCGGTGGCGGCCGATACCCTTATAGGGTCAGACCACGTGCTGATAATCCTCTCGGGCGGCCAATGGGCGTCTGTCTGTCAAATCGGGCGGGAGGTGGGGGGGAGCGCGAGAGAAGAGAGAGCCGCGAGGGAGCGGCGACCGTTAGGCGGCTCAGACTACGAGGCGCCGAGGAGCGCGCGGAGCCCCGGCTCGGGTCAGACCACGTGCTGAGGTGACTGGCGGGCGGCCAATGGGGGACGCGGCAGGAACCCCACGTGATGAGAGGGGGGGGGGGGGATAGCGAGAGAGGCGCGAGCGGCGACCGTTAGAGCTCCAGCTTCATCCCTCATTGGGGGCAGTCAGAGAGAGGAGCTCCATTCCCTCCCCTTCCCCCCCCCCCCCTTCCCCACACACACACTGCTCTCTCCCTCCCACTCCATCACCCCACCCAGTCCATCACCCCACCCACCCCTCCCCCAGCGCACACACCGACACAGAACTCACCGATGTCTGGGAGACTCTGCAAGCGGCTCAGACAAACTCCGGCCGATCGCAAGGTAACGGCTGGCGTCGGGAGGCAGGAAGGAAGGCAGCGAGGACTCAGCCTCCGGGACTTTAAACTCTCTGCCGCCGCCGTGAGGGTGAGTAGGGGAGGTGGGGGTAGAAGGGGGGGGGGGGGGGGGGCTCTATAATCTAATCCAGGAGTTCGGTGTCGTGGTCACCCGGAGGTCTGCTGAGGCCGCGAGCGCCGACCGTTAGGAGCCGAGGAGCACGCGGGGGGAGGGGGGGGAGGAGCGGCGCCTGCGCGGTGGCGGCCGATACCCTCATAGGGTCAGACCACGTGCTGATAATCCTCTCGGGCGGCCAATGGGCGTCTGTCTGTCAAATCGGGCGGGAGGGGGTGGGGGGGGGAGCGCGAGAGAAGAGAGAGCCGCGAGGGAGCGGCGACCGTTAGGCGGCTCAGACTGCGAGGCGCCGAGGAGCGCGCGGAGCCCCGGCTCGGGTCAGACCACGTGCTGAGGTGACTGGCGGGCGGCCAATGGGGGACGCGGCAGGAACCCCACGTGATGAGAGGGTGGGGGGGGGGGCAGCGAGAGAGGCGCGAGCGGCGACCGTTAGAGCTCCAGCTTCATCCCTCATTGGGGGCAGTCAGAGAGAGGAGCTCCATTCCCCCCCCCCCCCCACACACACAGCTCTCTCCCTCCCACTCCATCACCCCACCCAGTCCATCACCCCACCCACCCCTCCCCAGCGCACACACCGACACAGAACTCACCGATGTCTGGGAGACTCTCCAAGCGGCTCAGACAAACTCCGGCCGATCGCAAGGTAACGGCTGGCGTCGGGAGGCAGGAGGGAAGGCAGCGAGGACTCAGCCTCCGGGACTTTAAACTCTCTGCCGCCGCCGTGAGGGTGAGTAGGGGAGGTGGGGGTAGAAGGGGGGGGGGGGGGGCTCTATAATCTAATCCAGGAGTTCGGTGTCGTGGTCACCCGGAGGTCTCCTGAGGCCGCGAGCGCCGACCGTTAGGAGCCGAGGAGCACGCGGGGGGAGGGGGGGGAGGAGCGGCGCCTGCGCGGTGGCGGCCGATACCCTTATAGGGTCAGACCACGTGCTGATAATCCTCTCGGGCGGCCAATGGGCGTCTGTCTGTCAAATCGGGCGGGAGGGGAGGGAGCGCGAGAGAAGAGAGAGCCGCGAGGGAGCGGCGACCGTTAAGCGGCTCAGACTGTGAGGCGCCTAGGAGCGCGCGGAGCCCCGGCTCGGGTCAGACCACGTGCTGAGGTGATTGGCGGGCGGCCAATGGGGGACGCGGCAGGAGCCCCACGTGATGAGGGGGGGGGGGGGAGAGCGAGAGGGAGGGAGAGGCGCGAGGGAGCGGCGACCGTTAGGCGGGTCAGACTGTGAGGCACCCGGAGCCCCGGCTCGAGGGCGGGAGCGGAGGCTGAGCAATGGTGTCCGAGGTCCGGCTACTCTTTGGAAGAGTTAGGTCTTGAGGCGGGACCTGAAACAGGGGAGGGAAGGTGGGGGGGGGGGGGGGGGGGGCAGGCGGGGGATTGAGGGAGAGGGGCCCAGAGTGTTTCAGGAATTGATCAACAACATTCAATCTGATGATCAAACAACCATTTTATTCCCCGAGATCGTCAACCCTCAGGTTAGTGAACAAACAGAAGCCTTTCCCACTGAATCACAGTCTAAACCACAACGTCCTGGGCTGACCTGGGATCAGACGCTGTATTGTGGGCAAAGTTTACACATTGGGTACAGTCCAGACACCAGCCAATAGCAACCTGATCTCAACAGGTTTGACCACAGCCCCTTCACACACTGAGGGAGGAGGTGGGGGGAGGGGGGGAGTCATGAGGCATGAAAGTGCAAACACACACACACATACACACAAATACACACAAACACAGATACACACACACACATATACACACAAACACGTTCAAAATGGAAGCAGTTGTGGATCAGCAGCTGCTGAAGGCTGGACTTGTTGAAGACATGACTGAGACTTCCCATGGCCTGAGGAGGTGAGGTTGTGACGGGAGTCGGGCAATGTTGCGGAGGTTGAAGGAAGGCACAGAGGGGTCAGTCAGGGCGTGGATGGTGGGGGAGGAACGACGGTTGAGGATCAAACAAGAAACCATCGTTCCTGACTGGCTTGACAAGAGCAATAACAACATTTGTGAAGCGACTTTCATGCCCAGGGGATGTCCCAAGGCACTGGATGTGATTCCTGGCAGGTGACACCTTGGGCAACTTTCCTTACCCCACACGGCTAATAATAATGCCTCAAAAAAAATTGGTCATTTCAATCCACGACTGTTTGTCGTGGTGTGTGTAATTACCAGCCCCATTTCACTTGATAATATATACTGTGAAGCACTTTCAAATGTCTACAAGACATGAAAAGCACTACTTCACATGCGAGGATTATCCTTATTGTAAATCCACACTACTATTAATTTGTTATAACCAGCCTATTTTCAGCGGCTCAGCTGAGTTCTTCCCACCATCATCAGAGAAGATCCAGAAAAGAGGATTTGCAGGACAGAAAAGAGGATAAAGTTTATTTGTGAAAGTTGGGGTGAAAGTGTGGAGATGAGACATGTTATCAGCGTTGTAAAATGACACCTGTCCCCCCTCGTAGTCCAGGTAAACTCCGACCTTCCCGGGTCTCACTGTCAGGGGCAGGCGGGTGGAAGGTAACGTCAGAGCCCCATAGACCTCACCCCACAATCCCACACCCCAGACCCCATCCTCAGGTGACCAAGTGATTAGTTGTTTCCTGTTGACAGACTCTCTGATTACTCCCACAGCCCACCTTGTCTTGTTCCCCACCTGCACCTCCCAGTAATGTCTCCCTGATGTGAAGCCCTCAGACCCCAGGACAAAGGGATATTTACTAAACCTCTTTGGGGTGTCAGGGAGCGGCTGCTGTTTGTCTCCGAGTCTCACACTGGTCAGGTCCTCAGACAGGATGAGCCGGGGATGGGCTGTGTCAGGATCCAGGGTCAGAGAGGCCGGAGCTGAGAGAGAAATAACACACGGTGTAGTGAGGGGGTCACAGAGCAACAACAACAAAATGACAGAGCGCTTTTCACATCAGGAGAATGTCTGAAGACGCTGAACAGTCAGCGGTCAGGACCCGAGAATGGGGAAGGGGCAGAGGCAAGGCGATGGGGAGAGGTGGGAGGGTGGCAGAAGGCACAATCGAAGAGTAGGGGATTGACACTTGAAGAAGCCAAAGGAGGAAACGAGGTGAAGGGTCTGTGGGATGGAGTTCCAGAGAGGGGGACAGAGAGGCTGAAAGCCCCGCGAAGGGTGCGAGGGCAGGAGACGGAGGAGGCGGGCCGCAGGAGCGAGGGAGGGGCACTAGGGGGCGGTGTGTGAGCTGGTTGGTGAAAGACCCACATCAGTTACTGAATACAGGATAAACAGCACTGATCATGTATCGCCAGCAGGGCAGTGGAGACAGGGCGACTGGAGTTACTGTTGGTGAAAACGCTCACACAGCGCCACCTCCTGCTGATAATAGAATTACATTTACCTGGGCTGAGGCTGTGTGTCATCTCTCTCCACGCTGTGTACTGTACAAGCCATTCAAATATCCCCACAGGCAGATCACCCTCACACAGCGACAGCTCAAAATCCTCATAACTGATTCTGTAATAAAAGTCATTCACATTATCAAGTGACACACCTTATTTGTGTAGTAAATTCTGGGGATATTTTTTAAAGAACATTTCATACCTTCTCTTCCGAGTAGCTTCTTCCTAATGAGATAAAACACAGAGTGATGTGAACTCACACTGAGACAAGACATCATAAACTCAGATATAGAGAACTGAATGTAGCAAGTTTTACTGAAGTAAATTATAATTTTGTTTCTTTACCTGTAGAAAGGTGAGCGCATCTTTTTCCATCTCTTTCTGTAACTCTGAGAGTTTTTGTTGAACAGAAGCTAATTTGCCCTGAATCTCTCGCAGGTTTTTCTCCATTTGTTGTAGAATTTTCTCCTCTCGCTGTCTGAGGTCTCGGATTACACGCTGCTCTCTGTTAATGAGGCTATGGTGTATTTTAGCAAACTCAGCCGTGATGTGTTTCTCCCTATTGCTCACTTGTTCCTGTAAAATGAAGTGTCAGACATCACACTGCGCACGGTAAAGAGAGAAACAGGACTGAGAGCCCAACACAACTTACCTTAACTTGTGAGATCTTTTGTTTCTGTTTAACTTCAGCTTCTAGAGCAGCGGCCTTGCTCTGTGTGAGAGAAGCTAAGGAGGATTTCACTTTATCCTGGAAATAAACACAAACACACAGAGAGAAAATGTTGAAACATGGAACTAGTATGTAGAATAGAATTAATTGAGTCTGAGGGTTACTGTTACCTTGCAGATTTGAACAGCTTCATCAATGGGCAGGAAGCTGTGATCTCTGTGTTCTCGTGCATCTCTGCAGGTGTAGCAGATCAACTTCTTGTCAGTCTCACAGAACAGCTTCAGTTGTTCCTGGTGTTTCTCACAGCGACATTTAATTCCCATCTCTTTTGTGTCCAGGTGTAATTCCCGAGCTTTCTCTGCCAGATTTGCCAGGGCCCGGTTGCCCTTGAGGTTCCTTTCAGGTAAAGTCTCCTGACATACAGGACAGGAGCTCACCTCCTGCTTTTCCCAGCTCTTTGTGATACAGGAGCGGCAGAAACTGTGGCTACAATCCAGGAGAACGGGATCAGTAAAGAGATCCAAACAAACAGGACAAATTAACTCTTCGGTCAGACTCTGGTGTCTGGAAGCCATGGCCATCTCACCGCCCCCCTGGTTACACAGCTTTCAGTCTCAGGGTTTCTGTGTTGCGAGTGTGTCCCGCCCTGGACACCACTCCTTCACTGCTGATCACCTCGATTACTTTCACCTTTGGAATGGCCTCAGTGAAGATTGTGGGAAAGCACCTCAGCGATTGTGGCAACTGAGCAAAGTTCGTTCTAAACACAGCCACAAAGTGCTGTCACTTTACCTTTTTGTGAGGAGGTGACTCCTCCCTGATAACCAGTCAGAGATACTGTTTAGTTCTGTTCAACATGACGGGGAACACTTTAGGGACTAGCTTCTGCAGGCTGGGATTCATCCCTCAGCTCCTATTAACCCTCTGAGCCAAATCCCTAATGGGGAAGGGTGCTCCTCACTGGACAAACATCAGGAAGCTTGCCGGTCAGTGTATTAACAGGATTAGCAACAGAAGCTACCCACCAAACCACACTGAGGCTCTTACTATCCAGAGCCATAAATGGGGAGTTGTGGGCCAGGGGCCAATATGACTCAATGGGGGCCTGAGATGTGCATCGTTGAGACCTTCCCATTCACTGAGACCACAGAGTAAGTGGTGACAGTGGTCATAGGATTGAAAAGGGGGCAATTTCAGGACAGACACCAGGAAGTATTTCGTTATCCAGAGGGTAATTAACAACTGGAACAGGAGGAGAGTGACAGGGGGTAGAATGATTGGAATGCTAACAAGGACTGAATGTCCTCCATTGCCTTGCTGCATCCTACATCTGTGACTTACTGACTCAATATCAACCAGTTCGTTGGCCCCAATCAGACCACCATCAGTGGTTGGACCGTCAGCCTCTGTCCCACAATCCCATCGCCTCACTCCCTCCACTGCCTGCCACATGGTGCAGGTTAAGAAGTTCCTCATCAACCATGCCTTGGGCCACCTTTCAATCATTACCATCCCTGCGCTCTTTCCTCCTCCAACTATCCTCACTGCCCTTCATGTCCCCAAACCGATCTTGAGTCTAAATCCATGAATGTCCAGCACCTGGGGATGTCCTCCCAACATGTAAGGGTACTGTGTAAATGTAATTTACTGTTGTTTGTGGCTCGGGCTGACTTCATATGTCCTGCCCGACCTACCCTACCATCAGTGGAAGGGCTTTCCACCTCTGCCACCACTCTTTGGATCTACATCCCACAATCTCTTTGCCTTGCTCCCTCTCTTGCCTCTTTGACGACTTATTTTTGACTGTGCCTTCAATGTCATTTTATCGTTATTGTTGTTTTGAAGATAGGTCATCTCAGGCTGATGATAACAGCAAAGATTAGAATAATAAGTTACACTTTTGATATTGTGCTTCATCACATGTTTGAGATGTCTCAAACCGCTTCATAGAATCTGCTGTAAAGTGAGTTAACTATATATTGTGGGTGAAACATGGCAGCCAATTGCACACAACAGTGTACTACAAAAAGCCTTATTACAGGATCTCCATGGACCCACAGAGCTCAGCATTGTCTCCTGTAATCCCCCTCCCACCCCACACTCGCCCCCTCCCACCCCGTATTCCCTTAAACAACAGATAGTGAATCACATGGAAACTGAGGTAAATCCACGTCACTGTTAATGTGTTATCAACGGCAGATTCTCAGCGGCTCTGAGTTTTTCCCACCATCGTTATGACCGGGATAGAAGAGAGGATAAAGTTTCTCAGTGAAAGTTTGGGTGACAGTGTAGAGATGAGACATGTTGTCAGCGTTGTAAAATGACACCTGTCCCCCCTCATAGTCCAGATAAACTCTGACCTTCCCGGGCCTCACTGTCAGGGTCAGGGAGGTGGGGGGTGACGTCAGAACCCTATAGTCCCCTCCCCACAGCCCCAGACCCCAGCCTCTGGTGACCATGTCATTGGTTGTTTCCTGTTGACAGACTCTGGCCAATCCCACAGTCCACATTGTCTTGTTCCCCACCTGCACCTCCCAGTAATGTCTCCCTGATGTGAAGCCCTCAGATCCCAGGACAAACAGATAATTGCTAAACCTCTTTGGGGTGTCGGAGAGCGGATATTGTTTGTCTCCGAGTCTCACACTGGTCAGGTCCTCAGACAGTATGAGCCAGGGATGGGCTGTGTCAGGATCCAGAGTCAGAGAGGCCGGAGCTGAGATAGAGAGAGAGAAATAACACAAAGTAAGGTGTACATCAAACATGTAGCTTAATTTGTTAGGATCCAGGTGAATGTCAGACTATTCACACACCTTCAGTCTGAGAATGGGAGACATTTACCAGGGCTGAGGCTGTGTGTCATCTCTCTCTAGGCTGTGTACTGTACAAGCCATTCCCGCAGCCCGACAGGCAGATCATCCTCAGATAATGACAGCTCAAAATCCCCATCACTACTCCTGAAATATGAGACGTTCACATTATAAAGTGAAACTACACCTTGTGTTTGGTTTGTGTCGCAAATTCTGGGGATAGTTTATCAAGAAACTTTCATACCTTGTGTTCCGAGCAGCTTCCTCCTAATGAAATAAAACAGACAGATCTGAGCTGACACTGAGACACCACATTGTAAACGAAGATACAGA
Organism: Hydrolagus colliei; assembly: GCA_035084275.1. Lineage (NCBI taxonomy): Eukaryota > Metazoa > Chordata > Chondrichthyes > Chimaeriformes > Chimaeridae > Hydrolagus > Hydrolagus colliei. The sequence continues at coordinate 5,182,634 of CM068771.1, read as the reverse complement.
GAATAATAATCTGTAACTTTCACTGAACTCAGTTATAATTTCATCTCTTTACCTGCAAAAAGGTGAGCGTATCTTTTTCCATCTGTTACTGTAACTCTGAGAGTTTTTGCTGAACAGGATCTAATTTGCCCTGAATTTCTTGCAAATTGTTCTCCATTTGGTATAAAATCTCCTCCTCTCGCTGTCTGAGCTCTCGGATTACACACTGCTCTCTGTCAATGAGACTCTGATGCATTTTAGTAAACTCAGCCACGATGTGGTTCTCTATATTGTTTGCCTGTTCCTGCAAAATGAAGTGACAGACGTCACACTGCGCACAGTAAAGAGAGAAACATAACAGAGCCCAGACATCAGTCCCAACACAACTTACCTTAACTTGTGAGATCTTTTGTTTCTGTTTAACTTCAGCTTGTAGAGCAGCGGCCTTGCTCTGTGTGAGAGAAGCTAAGGAGGATTTCACTTTATCCTGGAATTAAATAGAAACTGTGAGAAAAACTTTGTTTAAACAGAGAATCAGATCAGACTGAGCCCAATTGACAGTCTGGTGCCTTTTACCTTATAGATCTGAACAGCCTCCTTTATGGGGATGAACCTGTGGTTTCTGTGTTCTTGAGCATCTCTGCAAATCACGCACGCACACCAGTTTCTTGTCTGTTTCACAGAACAGCTTCAGTTCCTCCTGATACTCCTCACATTGAAGTCTCCTTCCCATCTTCTCTGGGGCCAGGCAGAGCTGTTGAGCTTTCTCAACCATCCTTGCTAGGGCCCAGTTGCCCCTCATGTTACTCTTGACAAAGGCTGTTCTGCATTCAGGACAGGCATTGCTCTCCTTGTTGTCCCAGTTCTGTGTGATACAGGAGCGGCAAAAGTTGTGGCCACAATCCAGGGTAACGGTCAGTAAAGAGATCCAGACAAATAGAACAAGTTAACTCCTCAGTCAGACTGTAAGCCGGGTGTTGAGAAGCCATTTTACCTTCAGAAGTTACTGGTTGAAAACTGCTTTTACTTCCCTATTTATGAGCCGGTGACCCTCCCTGATAACCAGATGGAGATGCTGTTCAGCTCCGCCCTGTAATCTTTACTTATCAACTGAGACCATCCTGAGCACAACTACGCACACACTATAGGGACCTGTCATCAGGGGCTGGGAATCTCCTGTCAGCTCCTGTTAGCCCTTTGTGAACCAAAGCCCTGACAGGGAAGGAAAGTCCTCACTGGAGAAACAGCAGGAAGCTGGGCACACAGAATATAAACGGGTTAAACACCAACAGTTACCCAGCAACCTACATTCAGTCTCCAGCCGAGCTCCACTGGCTCCCAGTGGAAAATAATAATAATAATCCTTGCCTTTGGTATAGCGCCTTATCACATCTTCGCAACATCTCAAAGCGCTTTTCAGAATATTCTGCAAAGTGAATTAACTGCATATTCTGTGGGCGGTACATTTGGTGTTAGAAATCCTCATCCTCAACTTCAAAGCAATCCACAGCCTTGCTCCTCCCTACCTCTGTGAGCTGCTAACCCCATGTCATCCTGTCTGCTCCCTCTGCTCAGTGAGCCCTCAGCCAACCTGCCCAACATGTCCGGCCTCTGAATCAATCCTAGGTCCTTCTCAGTTGCAAAGCGAGCGCTCTAGCCACTATACCACAGGACTCCACAATTGGGTGCGACTCTGAATTGATACAGTGACCAGATTACTGCAAGCAAGTGGCTCGTTATCAATACGTGGTTCATTGTGCTTGTACTTCATTACTGCAGAAAGTCAGAATGTATGCTGGAGAGAGAGAGCATAGACATGAATGGAGGGAGATAGAATAAGGAGCGGGGGAAGGAGGGGAGCGTCAGAAGAGAGAACGGCGACCATTAGGCGGCTCAGACTGTGAGGTGCTGAGGAGCGCTCAGAGCCCCGGCTCATGGGCATGACCACGTGCTGAGGTGACTGGTGGGCGGCCAATCAAAGTGTAAATCAAAGTTGTTGTTGTTTGAACAGGAAACATTGTACTGTACGTTGCCATGGACCATTTCAGTTAAGCGTTATACGTGACGAAAAGGGGGGTGGTGGGAAGGGGGAGATTGGAGAGGGAGGGAGAGGGAGAAAGAGTGAGTGGGATGGGGCGGGGAGAGAAGGGAAATGGGGGGGATGGGGAAAAAGAGGAGTGATGGGACAGAGCTGGAAAGAGAGAGAGATTTGGTTTACTGTATATAGTAGTTTGGTTAACTATACATTGTAGACAGGAGGTGAGGTGATATACAATCCAGCATCACTGGCCTTTGCTCATGTTTGGCCCATTCTCACATTGTATTTCGAGCTCATGGACATGTTAAACTGCGCAGTTTTTGCCTCGTTTCAGTTGCTAGCTTTGTGTTGAATTTTCACCGTACTGGAGTTCTGTGTTTTTGTCAATATTAGTCAGAGATGAGATCATGTGCAAACATGTTCAACATAGTCTTTCTTGCGACTAGTATTGCAGTTAACCCCTCCATCACTTCCCTTCTTCCATTTATTGCTCTCTCTCTCTCCCTATGCTCTCTTTCCCTTGTATTATGACTTTGTGATTTTGGGAAACATGAAATGATTATAATGTTACATGTGACAGACCACCTTTTATGGCAGAAGATGCCTCAATGTGTATCCTGGATTCTCAAAGTGGAGTGAATGATTTGTTGGCAAACGTGGCGGCTGTTTGCAGACAGAGATGTTCTTTGACCAGTGCAACGCTGGCACCAAATTATAACTGTCTGGCTTCTCTCTGATTGAACATATCGCTATTCTTAACCATGACCAAACTCAGCGGTGCTCGGCTTCGCTCTGTCCCACCTTATTCTGTATTGAGGGATTATTATCAGAAGTGTGGAGTAAGGAAATGATCCTCACCAATGGGTGTCTGCCTGTTAAATAAGGCCGGAGAGTAGGGTCTGTCGATATGGAAATTTTCCGATTTAGATATATCGATGGGCTCGTATCGAGAAATACCGAAATATCGATATTTTCGGGGCTTTCGTACTGCGCATGCGCATGCATTCGGGGTGCACGCGCATTAGGGGCCTATCTCCTCAGGAGGTAAATAAAGTTCAGTCTCTGTGTCTCTCACACTCACTCTCTCCATCTCTGTGTTTTTCTGTCTGTATCTCTGTGTCTCTCTCCTCTCTCTCATCCCCCCCATCTCTATCTATCTGTATATTATCACATCCATCCCGTATCTCCCCCCACCCCCTCCGCCGTCTCTCTCCCACCCCCCCAGCCCCCCCGCCATCTCTCTCTCCCCCCAGCCGTCTCTCTTTCCCTCCCCCCCCAGCCGTCATATCTCCCCCTCACCCCCGCCCCCCCCAGCCGTCTCTCTCCCCTCACCCCATGCATACCTGTATATTTTATTCTGGAACTATGAATTCAATATGGCGGCTTTGCACCTCGGTCTGTGCATTGTGTATAGAGATGAGCATTCTGGGTCTTGTAGTTCAATGTGCACGCATTCCGATTTTTCCCCTCGATATATATCGATATTTTTGAAACAGCTATATCGGTGTATCGATACGAAAATTATATTGGATTTTAGCGATATATCGCCGGACCCTACCGGAGAGATAAACACTGTATATTTTGTGGGTGAACCGCGGTAGCCAATTGCTCACAGCCATGTCCAACAATCAGTCGGGGATTGAAGTAACCAATTTATTTTATTTGAAGGTTTTATTACATTGGGTTCAATCCAAGACACAAACCAACACAAATTGGCCGTGTGTCCATCTCCAGCCTTATTACAGGATCTCTATCAATCCACAGAGCTCGGCATTGTCTCCTGTAATCCCCCTCCCCCACCCCCCCTGCCCGCTGTCACCCTGTATTCCCTTAAACAGAAGACAGTGAATCACATGGCAACTGAGGTAGATCCACATTGCTGTTAGTGTATTATAACCATCAGATTCTCAGCGGCTCAGAGTTTGTCCCATCATTGTTATCACCGGGATTGAAGAGAGGATAAAGTTTCTCAGTGAAAGTTTGGGTGAAAGTGTGGAGATGAGACATGTTATAAGTGTTGTAAAATGACACCTGTCCCCCCTCATAGTCCAGGTAAACTCCGACTTTCCCGGGTCTCACTATCAGGGACAGGGGGGTGGGGGGTGACGTCATAGCCCTATAGACCCCCCCCCACAGCTCAAACCCCCAGACCCCAGCCTCTGGTGACCCAGTGATTGGTTGTTTCCTGTTGACAGACTCTCTGGTCACTCCCACAATCCACCTTGTCTTGTTCCCCACCTGCACCTCCCAGTAATGTCTCCCTGATGTGAAGCCCTCAGATCCCAGGACAAAGCAATATTCACTAAACCTCTTTGGGGTGTAAGGGAGCGGCTGCCGTTTGACTCCATCTCTCACACTGGTCAGGTCCTCAGATAGGATGAGACGGGGATGGGCTGTGTCAGGATCGAGAGTCAGAGAGGCCGGAGCTGAGAGAGAGAGAAATAACACAAAGTGTAGTGAGGGGGTCATGGAGCAGTGGGGGGGGGGGGGGGGCTGCAGGAGCGAGGGAGGGGCACTAGGGGGCGGTGTATGAGCTGCTGAAAGATCCACATCAGAGGGAGGGTTAGTTGCTGAATAACAACAACAAAATTACATTTATAGAGTGCCTCTCACGTTGGGAGGACGTCGCAAGGCGCTGAACAGTTAGTTTGGGACCCGAGCAGGGTGGATGGGTCGCAGTAGGGGGAAGGAGAGTAGGAAAGGAGAGAGTTAGGAGGGGAGCAGAAGGCACGGTCGAATAGGAAGGTCCTGAGACCGGCATTGAAGGAGGAAAGGGAGGAAGCGAGGCGAAGGGATTGCAGGTTAAACAGCACTGATCGTGTATCACCGCCAGGTTTCATTACCAACAATGTTTAATTTGTTAGGATCCAGGTGAGTGTCAGACTATTCACACACTTTCAGTCTGAGAATGGGAGACATTTACCTGGGCTGAGGCTGTGTATCATCTTTCTCCAGGCTGTGTACTGTACAGGCCCTTTGTACATCCCCACAGGTAGATCACCCTCAGATACTGACAGCTTAGATAATGAAAGCACCAAATCCTCCTCATGGATCCTGAAATAAGAGACGTTCACATTATAAAGTGAAACTACACCGTGTGTTTGGTTTGTGTTGTCAATTTTGGGAATATTTTGTAAAGAAGATTTCATACCTCTTTATCCGAGCAGCTTCCTCCTAATGAAATAAAACACAGACAGATCTGAGCTGACACTGAGATACGACATTGTAAACTCAAATACAGAGAATGGACTGTGTGTAACTTTTACTGAACAAAATTATAATTTCATCCCTTTACCTGCAGAAAGGTGAGTGTGTCTTTTTCATTCAATTTCTCTAACTCTGAGAGTTTTTGCTGAACGAAAGCTAATTTGTCCTGAATCTCTCGCACATTTTTCTCCATTTGATGTAGAATCTTGTCCTCTCGCTGTTTGAGGTCTCGGATTACACGCTGCTCTCTGTCAGTGAGGTTCTGGTGCATTTTAGCAAACTCAGCCGTGATGTGTTTCGCCAGACAGTTTGCCTGTTCCTGCAAAATGAAGTGACAGACATCACACTGCGCACGGTAAAGAGAGAAACACGACTGAGAGCCCAGACACAACTTACCTTAACTTGTGAGATCTTTTGTTTCTGTTTAACTTCAGCTTGTAGAGCAGCGGCCTTGCTCTGTGTGAGAGAAGCTAAGGAGGATTTCACTTTACCCTGGAATTAAATACAAACACACAGAGGGAAAGTGTTTAAACGTGAAAATATTGGTGGAATAGAATTAATCCAGTGTGAGGGTTATTCCTACCTGATAGATTTTAACAGCTTCGTCAATGGGCAGGAAGCTGTGATCTCTGTGTTCTCGGGCATCTCTGCAAATGTAACAGATCAACTTCTTGTCAGTCTCACAGAACAGTTTCAGTGGTTCCTGGTGTTTCTCACAGCCACCTTTAAATCCCATCTCCATCTGGTTCAAGTTTAATTCCCGAACTTTCTCTGACAGATTTGCCAGAGCCCGACTGGTCCTGAGGTTCATTTCAGGGAAAGTCTCCTGACATACAGGACAGGAGCTCGGTCCCTGCTTTTTCCACCACCGTGTGATACAGCAGCGGCAAAAGCTGTGGCTACAATCCAGGATAACCGGGTCAGTAAAGAGATCCAGACAAACAGGACAAATTAACTCCTCGGTCAGACTGTGAGCCTGGTGTTGAGAAACCATTTTGCCCTCAGCACTTCCTGATTAAAAATTGGGTCAGTTTATATGTATGTGAGGAATTGGCCCCTCCCTGAAAGTCAGTTTGCCCATTTCTGATGAAGTTTACATCATTGTGAAGAGGTGGCTCCTCCTTCATGAGCCACAACAGACAAAATACTATTTGTAAATTTGCTTCTCAGGTTGGGAGGAATTTGTCCCAAGGTTTTGAGGACCTGAGCACAGGCAATAGGGTTGGTGCCTGTGTTGAGATGAGAGGAGGCAAGGTGGGTAGGTGGGCGTTGAAGGCATGATCGAAAAGAACTGTCTTGATTCGTGCCTTGAAAGAGTCAATAGGGGCAGCATAGTGAAGAGATTGTGGAACGGAATTGCAAAGGGTGGGGGCAGAGAGGCTGAAAACAGGGCTGTCGATAGTAGGGCAGGTCAGACAGGAGACAAGGAGCAGGCCAGATAGGGTGTGGACAGGTTAATATGGGGTTAGCAGGTCAGAGAGGTAGGAGGAGGCAAGGCCATGGAAGGGCTTGAAAGTGAGGATGACAATCTTGAATTTTATCCCCTGAGCGATGGAGAGCCATGCAAGGGTGGAGGTGATGGTGTCATGGTCTCCTCTCCCTGCTGTGGGAGAGGACACGAGATGCAGAGTTTGGGAGGCCGACGAGGAGGTAGTTTCCTAGTCAACACTTGAAGTGACGAAAGTGTGAATGAGGGTTTCCGCCGCCTGAGCAGTGATACATTGTTGGGGCCGGGAATGCGGCAGAGACAGGGGAAGGTAGATAGATATGGGGGAGAAAGGACAGTTGAGTGTCAAACAAGACACCCTGGTTACTGACTGACTCAGTGAAGTGGAGTGTGCTGACGCTGCCAGCGCCTGTCCACTCCCTGCCCCTGATGGTGAGAAGGTGGCTCCCCACCAATAACCCATCAGAGATGCCGTTCAGCTCCGCACTGTCATCTTTACGGATCAACTCAGTCCATCCTGAGCACAACTACAGACACTTTACCTTTTTAAAGGGGAATCAATAGCAACCCAGTGTTGGCAATGACAAGGGTTAAATTCCAGCAGATACAGTACACACAGTACACTCGTGAGGATCACAGTCTCACATCCCCCATCAGACGGCAGCACAGGCCCAATTATTCGCTCTGTGTCCTCGTATAATCCTTGCAGTTGCATCAGTGACACAGTGAGAAGCCTGTTATCTGAGAAACAATAATAATCCTGCACTTTGATAGTGGGAGGAGGGTGGGGGAGGTGATGTCAGCGCGGTCAAACTTAAAGGTCTTCAGAGGCCACCTGAAGATGGGAAAGGAGGGGGTGATACACTGGAAAGTGAACTGACTGTATGTATAATATGTGGGCGGACGTCACACAGCAACTTCACAGAGCACACTGGAAAGTGTAGTGACTGGGGTATTCTGTGGGTGATATGTGGCAGCCAATTGCCCACAGCTGTGTCCCACAAACAGCCCTGGGTGGAAGTGACCAATATTGCTATTGTTTTTTGGGGGGGTTGGTGGAATTATTGCCCTCGGGAAAGCCATCGGCCGATCGACTGACAACTGGGTTCCTGCTGGGTAAACAGAGGCGTGTGTGTGGGTGTGTGTGCGTGTGTTGGTTCAGTGGGGAGGGAGTGAGGAATCTTGCCCATCATGTGTCCCTGCCTGAGGTCGAACCCAGGTGTGTGGCTTGCGAGGCAAGTGCTGTAACCACTGAGCTACAGAACTGTCAGACAACAACAACTCACATGTATATAACGTCCTTCACCCCACATGGCCTCCAGCCTCCGACACTGCCATCTCATTCCCTTCCTTGTTGACAGACTCTCTGACAAGAGCCGTGAGCGCCGACTGTGCTGAGGTGATTGGCGGACAGTGATGAGGGAGAGCGAGTGGGAGAGAGAGGCGCGAGGGGCAACCGTTACAGCTCGAGCTTCACTCCCTCCCCCCATTGGGGACAGTTAGACAGGAGCCCCCCCCCCCATTGGGGACAGTTAGAGAGGAGCCCCCCCACCCCCCCATTGGGGACAGTTAGAGAGGAGCCCCCCCCCCTCCCCCCATTGGGGACAGTTAGAGAGGAGCCCCCACCCCTCCCCCCATTGGGGACAGTTAGAGAGGAGCCCCCCCCCCCCCCCCATTGGGGACAGTTAGAGAGGAGCCCCCCCCCCCCCCATTGGGGACAGTTAGAGAGGAGCCCCCCCCCCATTGGGGACAGTTAGAGAGGAGCCCCCCCCCACATTGGGGACAGTTAGAGAGGAGCCCCCCCCCCCCCATTGGGGACAGTTAGAGAGGAGCCCACCCCCCCCCCCCCCCCATTGGGGACAGTTAGAGAGGAGCCCCCCCATTGGGGACAGTTAGAGAGGAGCCCCCCCCCCCCCCCACATTGGGGACAGTTAGAGAGGACCCCCCCCCCCCCCCCCATTGGGGACAGTTAGAGAGGAGCCCCGCCCCCCCATTGGGGACAGTTAGAGAGGAGCCCCCCCCCCCCATTGGGGACAGTTAGAGAAGAGCCCCCGCCCCCCATTGGGGACAGTTAGAGAGGAGCCCCCCCCCCCCCCCATTGGGGACAGTTAGAGAGGAGCCCCCCCCCCCCCCCCATTGGGGACAGTTAGAGAGGAGCCCCCCCCCCCCTATTGGGGACAGTTAGAGAGGAGCCCCTCCCCTCCCATTGGGGACAGTTAGAGAGAGGAGCCCCCCCCATTGGGGACAGTTAGAGAGGAGCCCCCCACCCCCCCATTGGGGACAGATAGAGAGGAGCCCCCCACCCCCCCATTGGGGACAGATAGAGAGGAGCCCCCCATTGGGGACAGATAGAGAGGAGCCCCCCCCCCCCCACCCCCATGAGTAATTGACTGTATATTGTGTGGGTGAAACATGGCAGCCAATCACTCACAGCCGTGTCCAACAATCAGTCGGGGATTGAAGTGAACAATTTATTTTATTTGAAGGTTTTTATTACATTGGGTTCAATCTAGACACAAACCAACACAACCGGCCGCGTGTCCATCTCCAGCCTTATTACAGGATCTCTTATCAATCCACAGAGCTCGGCATCGCCTCCTGTAATCCCCCCTCCCCTCCCGTATTCCCTTAAACAACAGACAGTGAATCACATGGCAACTGAGGTAAATCCACGTCACTGTTAATGTCTTATAAACGGCAGATTCTCAGCGGGTCAGAGTCAGTAAAATGCATTATCTTGAAAAACCACTGGGAAGAAGCAAAGTGAGGATGTGTAGGACAGAAGAGAGGATAGAGTTTCTCAGTGAAAGTTTGGGTGAAGGTGTGGAGATGAGACATGTTGTCAGCGTTATAAACTGACACCTGTCCCCCCTCATAGTCCAGGTAAACTCCCACCTTCCCGGGTCTCACTGTCAGGGGCAGGGGGGTGGGGGGTGACGTCAGAGCCTGATAGTCCCCGCCCCACAGCCCCACCCCCCAGACCCCGCCCTCTGGTGACCATGTGATCCGTTGTTTCCTGTTGACAGACTCTCTGGCCAATCCCACAGCCCACTGTGTCTTGTTCCCCACCTGGACCTCCCAGTAATGTCTCCCTGATGTGAAGCCCTCAGACCCCAGGACAATGAGATGGTCACTAAACCTCTTTGGGGTGTCAGGGAGCGGCTGCCATGTGTCTCCGACTCTCACACTGGTCAGGTCCTCAGACAGGATGAGCCGGGGATGGGCTGTGTCAGGATCCAGGGTCAGAGAGGCCGGAGCTGAGAGAGAGAGAAAACAGTGGAGTGTAAACGCTCACACAGCGCCTCCTGCTGACGGTAACGCGGCTCTACAAGAGTAAAGAGCCCTGGGCTGGGGCCCTGCGGTGACATTTCATTGCCAACAATGTTTAATGTGTTAGGATCCAGGTGAAGGTCAGACTATTCACACACCTTCAGTCTGAGAATGGGAGACATTTACCTGGGCTGAGGCTGGGTATCATCTCTCTCCAGGCTGTGTACTGTACAGGTCCATTGTATATTCCCACAGGCAGATTACCCTCAGATACTGACAGCAGATATTCATCATCACTGACGCTGAAATAAGTGACGTTCACATTATAATCCAAAGCTACACATTGTGTGTGGTTTGTGTGCTAAACGCTGGGGATATTGAGCAAAGAAATGCCAACGGTCTGGTGCCCTACATGTAAGATAGTGTCTGAGAGCAGTTTGACAGTGACATTACGCTGAGCCAGAGGGAGGTGACAGTAGCACGGCTAAAGAGGAAGGACGTGACGCGAGATCTAAAGCTGGGGAAGGAAGATGCAAAGCTGGGGGATGGAGGAAGTTTTGCAGATTTTCAGGGGAGCAGTAGCTGAGAGCACAGGGAAAGGAGGGCACGAGGGAGCTGTAGAAATCTGTATACAGTGAGTGGAGTCAGCAGATTGGGGGTGGTGGGGTCAGCAGATCAGAGAGGTTGGGGGTGTCAGTGCCTGAAGAGATTGGAAAACGTGTGAGAGGATCTTAATATGGTGTTGAAAATGAAATTGATATTTCATACCTTCTCTTCCGAGCAGCTTCCTCCTAATGAAATAAAACAGACAGATCTGAGCTGACACTGAGACACCACATTGTAAACTCAGATACAGGGAATAGAATTCTTCAGCACAGTTTACTGTAATTATTAGAGCAATGTTAGTCACTCAATATTGTCTCCAAAACCGGGATGTTCAGATAGAAAGTGTTTGTGGACAGGTGATAGAGAGAAGTGTGAGGTGATGTATTTTGGGAGGAGAAATGAGGGGAGACAATATAGGCTAGATAGTACAATTTTAAGGGGTGAGAGGGAACAGAGAGACCTGGGGATTTGGGTTAGTGACTCTTTGAAGGTGGGAGGACAGGTGGACAACGCCATCAAGAAGGCATATGGGATACTAGGCTTTATAAATAGGGGTATAGAGTACAAAAGTCAGGAAGTGCTGACTAACCTCTATAAAACTTTGGTTAGGCCTCAGCTGGAATACTGTGTCCAATTCTGGTCACCACATGATTGAACGGATGTTAACGCTTTGGAAAGGGAGCAAAGAAGGTTTACTAGAATGGTACCAGGATTGAGGGACTTCAGTTATGGGGAAAGACTAGATAGGCTGGGTTTATTCTCTTTAGAACAGAGAAGGTTGAGAGGAGACCTAATAGAGGTTTATAAAATCATGAGGGGATTTGACAGGGTGAATAAGGAAAAACTTTCCACTGGTGGGTGAATCAGTGACTCGTGGTCACAGATTTAAAATAGTTTCAAAACGAAGCAGAGGGGAGCTGAGGAGAAATGTTGTCACTCAGCGGGTTGTTGGAATCTGGAATGCATTGCCTGAAAAGGTGGTGGAGGCCGATTCAATAACAGCTTATGAAAGATAATTAGATCTTTATTTAGGGAGAGCAGGTCTGTTAGGTTATGGGGAGAGAGAGCGGGCAGTGGGATTGAGCTGCTCTTTTCAAAGAGTTGGCACAGACTAGATGGGCCGAATAGCCTCCTTTTGTGCCGTAAAATTCTATCGATTCTATGAGGTACACACTGTGAGACCTGCTAACAGAAACACTCTCGCACTCAGTAACTTACAACAAACAACCTGTGGATACAGTAAATAGAACACAAATGGAATTACAGTGTGAATAGGAGGTAAATAATAATAATCCTTGCTTTTTATATACTGCATTTCACGTTTTCTAGACATCTCAAAGTGTTTCACCAAATGTACCGTAGAGTGAATTGACTGTACTCTGTTTACCAAACAACTTTACCTGTTTATTTTGTGGTAGAAATGTGGCAGCCAATTGTGCAAAGTCCCACCAACATGTGAGGATGGAGATGACCAATTCATTATTGTTGTTTTGAGGGATTATTATTAGGCATGCGGTGTAAGGAAACTTGCCCAGAGCTTTGCCCTTCGAGGAATCGATCCAGGTCTCGCTTGCAAGGTGAGTGCTGTAACTACTGAGCTACAGGACTCCAGAACATGATAACATTCTCACCTTAATAAATAAATGTTAATCTCAGGATAACCACAGCTGAAATGTCCCTGGATGTTGGCTTTACAGGGACACTGCAGGCCATGGAAGTGACTGATGTGTGTTTAGTTTAAGAGAGGTAGTTCAATTTAAAAGAAAGATAGACATTTATTTGGGGAGAGAGCTGGGAGTGGGATTGAATTGATCTTTTTAAAGAGCCGGCACAGACTCGATGGGCTGAATGGCCTCCTTTTGTGCCGTAAGATTCTATGATTCTAGTTCTGTACTGATTGACAGCAGCCGATTCACTATCAGAATATATTAAATAATCAATAAAATCACTGGGCTGTTTAACAGTCAGACTTTGACTGTCTGCTCCAGACTGTGTAACTTTTACTGAACTAACTTATAATTTCATGTCTTTACCTCCAGAAAGGTGAGCGCGTCTTTTTCCATCTGTTTCTGTAACTCTGAGAGTTTTTGCTGAACAGAAGCTAATTTGCCCTGAATCTCTCGCAGGTTTTTCTCCATTCGGTGTAAAGTCTCCTCCTCTTGCTGTCTGAGATCTTGGATTACACACTGCTCTCTGTCAGTGAGGTTCTGGTGCATTTTAGCAAACTCAGCCGTGACATTGTTCTCCAGACTGTTCGCCTGTTCCTGTAAAATGAAGTGTCAGACATCACACTGCGCACGGTAAAGAGAGAAACACGACTGAGATTCTAGACATCAGCCCCAACACAACTTACCTTAACTTGTGAGATCTTTTGTTTCTGTTTAACTTCAGCTTCTAGAGCAGCGGCCTTGCTCTGTGTGAGAGAAGCTAAGGAGGATTTCACTTTATCCTGGAATTAAACACAAACACACAGAGGGAAAGTGTTTCAATATGAAAATATCAAGTGGAATAGAATTAATCCAGTGTGAGGGTTACTGTTACCTTGTAGATTTCAACAGCTTCGTCAATGGGCAGGAAGCCGTGACCTCTGTGTTCTCGTGCATCTCTGCAGGTGTAGCAGATCAACTTCTTGTCAGTCTCACAGAACAGCTTCAGTGGTTCTTGGTGTTTCTCACACTGATGTTTAATTCCCATCTCTTTTGTGTCCAGGTGTAATTCCCGAGCTTTCTCTGCCAGATTTGCCAGGGCCCGGTTGGCCTTGAGGTTCCTTTCAGGTAAAGTCTCCTGACATACAGGACAGGAGCTCACCTCCTGCTTTTCCCAGCACCGTGTGATACAGGAGCGGCAGAAGCTGTGGCTACAATCCAGGAGAACAGGATCAGTAAAGAGATCCAGACAAACAGGACAAATTAACTCCTCGGCCAGACTGTGCGCCTGGTGTTGAGAAGCCATTTTACTCAGCATTTCCTGATTCAAAACTACTTTCAGTTTTAATGGCAGTTTTGGCTCCTCCCTGATAAACAGCCCCCCTCCCCAGCTCTCAGACCTGCCCCACCTGCCCCTGTAAACCAGAGACAGTGAATCACATGGAAATTGAAGTAAAATCACCTCACTGTTAATGTGTTATAACCAGCAGATTCTCGTTAGCTCAGAGTGTTTCACGTTTTCAATGAAACGGACTGAAAAAAGGATAACGTTTCTCAGTGAAACTTTGGGTCAAAGTGTGGAGATGAGACATGTTATCAGCGTTATAAAAATGACCCCCGTCCCGCCTCATAGTCCAGGTAAACTCCCGTGTCTCACTGCCAGGTGTGGTGGATAAGGGGGGGCAAAGTGGGTAGGTGGGTGTCTGAAGGCATGAGCGAAAAGGACTGTCTTGATTCGTGCCTTGAAAGAGTCAATAGGGGCAGCAAAGTGAAGAGATTGTGGAACGGAATTGCAAAGGGTGGGGGCAGAGAGGCTGAAAACAGGGCTGTCGATGGTAGGGCAGGTCAGACAGGAGACAAGGAGCAGGCCAGATAGGGTGTGGACAGGTTAATATGGGGTTAGCAGGTCAGAGAGGTAGGAGGAGGCAAGGCCATGGAAGGGCTTGAAAGTGAGGATGACAATCTTGAATTTTATCCCCTGAGCGATGGAGAGCCATGCAAGGGTGGAGGTGATGGTGTCATGGTCTCCTCTCCCTGCTGTGGGAGAGGACACGAGATGCAGAGTTTAGGGAATTGTGCAGCTTGTGGAGGGAAGAGTTTGGGAGGCCGGCGAGGAGGTAGTTCCCGTAGTCAACACTTGAAGTGACGAACGTCTGAATGAGGGTTTCGGCGAATAGATATCCAGGGTAGTGGGCAGGATCCCGCAAAGGGTCGGTGGGGACTATATATATATATACATGTGGTCATCGGCAGGTGGCGGAGGATGGTGCTCTCTAGTTTTACTGCTAGGTAAACAGTGGTGTGTGTGTGTGTGTGTGTGTGTGGAGTAAGGAATCTTGCCCAACGTCCCTGCTGTCCACCCCTCCTGATCCCAATCTCTATCTCAGTGTCAAACATGCGGATTCATGTTTTCTCACGTGTTACCCTGTTTCACTATTACTCTAGTTATATTACTGGCATGCCCAACCCAGAGTTCCAGATTGTGGGTGAGTGGGGGTAGGGGCAGAGAGGCTGGAAGCCCGGCCACAGATGGTAGGGCGGTTTGGGCGGGGGCCATGGAGCAGGCCAGGGTTTGTGGAGCTCCTGTAGCTCAGTGGTTAGAGCACCAGCCTGCCTTACAAGCACGAGACTTGTATTCAAATCCGGGCAGGGCAGGGCAAAACCTTGGGAAAGTTTCCTTACTCCACACACACACTCGTGTCTAATAATAATCCGTCACACAAAAAAAATTGGTCATTTTCAATTCAGGACTGTTTTGGGGACGCTGCCGTGCGTAATTCGCTGACGGGTTTTGCCCACAAATACATATATATACAGTCAATTCACTTTACAGTATGTTCTGTGAAGCGCTTAGAGACGTAGAAAAGATGTGATTTGGTAAATCACCCCAGAGTTACACCTTTCTTCGTCAGAGCTTTGGCTCACAGAGGGTTAACAGGAGCTGAGAGGTGGAGATATAACAATAATAATAATCCTTGCATTTGATATAAAGGCTTTTCACATCTTATCTACGTCTCAAAGCGCTTCATAGAATATACTGTAAAGTGTAGTGACTGTATATATATTTGTGGGCAAAACCCGTCAGCCAATTACGCACAGCAGCGTCCCCCACAAACAGTCGTGGATTGAAAATGACCAGTTTTTATTATTGTGGTTTTTTTTGACGGATTATTATTTGGTGTGTGGGGTAAGGAAACTTGCCCAAGGTTTCGCCCAGACCTGCCTGGATATGAACACAGGTCTCACGCTTGTAATGCAAGTGCTCTAAGTAAGTAAGGATCATACTTAGTGCTAGGTAAACAGAGTACAGTCACTACACTTTACAATATATTCTTTGAAGCACTTTGAGACACAGTCTAGAAGATGTGAAGAGCGCTATATTAAATGCAAGGATTATTACTATTATCACATCCAGTCCGCTGATAGCTCGGGGACATAAACTAGGATTTATTTTGACTGGTTTAGTAGTACATCATCTTTCTCCATTGGCTCTGGCTTTGGCTCACCGAGGGTTAACAGGAGCTGAGAGGGAGAGGTACAAAAATAATAATAATAATAATCTTTGCATTTGATATTGCGGCTTTTCACATCTTATCAATCTCTCAAAACGCTTCACAGAATATACTGTAAAGTGAATTGACTGTATATATATTTGTGGGTGAAAAGCAGCAGCGCACAGCAGCGTCCCCCACAAACATCCGTGGGTTGAAAATGATTGATTTTATTATTGTGGAGGGTTTTTTTTCGGGTGGGGGCATGAATTATTATTATTAGATTCCTCGCTCCCGAGTGACTGTTCCCTGAATTGGTTTACGGTTGTGCTGGAAAATGCAAGGACTTGATCAGCAAAGATATGTTTGTTATCAGCCTTGAGTCACAGCCTCACAAACGGCGGAAACTAAAAGCAGTTTCGAATCAGGAAGTGCTGAGGGCGAAATGTCTTCTGAACACAGTCACAGCTCACAGGAGTTAATTTGTCCTGTTTGCCTCAATCTCTTCACTGATCCCGTCACCCTGGATTGTAGTCATGACTTCTGTCGCTCCTGTATCACACAGAGCTGGGAAAAGCAGGGTCAGGTGAGCTCCTGTCCTGTATGTCAGCAGACTTTCCCCGAAAGGAACTTCAAGGCCTGTCAGGCACTCGCCAATCTGGCTCTAGCCCCAGATTTGAGCCCAGCCCCAGAGGAGACGGTTGTCGCGAGTCACTGCGGGAAACACCAGGGAGATTCGGAGCTGCTGGACGAACCTGAGAAGAAATTGTTCTGTGACCCTTGCACAGACACAGAGGAACCCAGAGATTGCAAACCCCTGGACAGTGACCAATCTGCTGAAATCAATCAGGTAAAAAAAATACTTTCACTGAATTCCACTGTAGATTTTTGCGTTCTGTAGCTCAGTGGTTAGAGAGCCCTCACTCGCCTTGCAAGCGTGAGACTTGTGTTTCGAATCCAGGCAGGTCAGATCAGGGCAAGTTTCCTTACTCCACACACACACACGCATAATAATAATGCATCCCCAAAAAAAAACACAATAATAAAATTGGTTATTTCAATCCATGGCTGTTTGTCGGGACGCTGCTGTGCGCAATTGGCTGCCGCGTTTCGCCCATAACTATACAGACAATTCACTTTACTGTAAACTGTATTCTGTGAAGCGCTTTGAGACGTCGATAAGGTGTGAAAAGCGCCATATTAAATGCAAGGATTATTATTCATATTATTATTCAAATAATTTTCCTTTGTGTATTTGTATTTTACTCCAGGAGGATGGGAAATCCACCTTAGATCCTCTCACACAGAGGAAGGTCACCGCTCCAGAAGCTGAAGGGATACAGGAACGAGAGATCCCGCAGGTTAAGGTGAGTTATGTCGGGGTTGATATCTGGGCTCTCTCTCTCTCTCTCTCTCTGTCATGTTATTCTCCTAACAGTGTGATCTCAAAACCCTCCTCTTCGACCGAGCCTTCAGCCCACACTCCTACCCTGCCTGCCTGCCCTCCACCTTCCCCGATCCCATCCCGGATTCAAATCCCTGACTGTCCAGCGCCTTGGGACATCCTGCCGACATCAAAGGCGTGTCAAGCGCTCTTGAAACACTGCCCAACTCTATTAATGCATTCAATAAAATTGGTCGTTTCAACCCACGGCTGTTTGTGGGGGACGCTGCTGTGCACAATCGGCTGCCGCGTTTCGCCCACAAATATATATACAGTCACTTCACTTTACATACAGTATATTCTGAGACGTCGATAAGACATGAAAAGCCGCTATATCAAAATGCAAGGATTATTTTCTGAATTATTCTCAGTATCTTAAGTTTACAAAGTGGTGCCTCAGTATCAGCTCAGATCTGTGTGTTTTATCTCATTAGGAGGAAGCTGCTCGGAGGACAAGGTATGAAATGTTCTTTACAAAATATCCCCAGAATTTACTACACAAACCAAAGACAAGGTGATTATAATAAGAACATTTCTTATTTTAGCATCGGTGTGGAGGCTGTCGAGTTGTCATCATCTGAGGGTGATCTGCCTACAGACATACACAAGTCTCCTGTACAGCACACAGACGACTGGAGAGAGAAGCTACACAGCTTCAGCCCAGGTAAATGTCTCCCATTCTCAGCCTGAAGGTGTGTGAATAGTCTGACCTGGATCTTAACAAATTAAACATTGTGTGTGGAATTAAGAATTCAAAGTTGGAAGAGTCTTTCACTTCGAGGTGAAAAACATCGAGAAAAGCAAAGCTAACTCTGCCAAAGAAAGCTGCCTTTCAATCCACGACTGTTTGTGGGAGACGCTGCTGTGCGCAATTGGCTGCCGCGATTCCCCCACAAATATACAGTCAATTCACTTTACAGTATATTCTGTGAAGCGCTTTGAGATGTCGATAAGATATGAAAAGCGCTGATCAAATGCAAGGATTATTATTATAATTGGCTGTCGTGTTTCGCCCACAAATATATATACAGTCACTACACGTTACAGTCTATTCTGTGAAGCGCTTTGAGACACCGTCGATAAGATGTGAAAAGCGCTATTTCAAAATACAAGGATTATTATTATTATTATTAATGAAATGTCACCGAAAATGTCTCCCTTTACTCTTGTTTTATCTATAATAATAATAATCTTTGCATTTGATATAGTGGCTTTTCACATCTTATCGACGTCTCAAAGCGCTTCACAGATTATACTGTAAAGTGAATTGACTGTACATATATTTGTGGGCCAAACACGTCAGCCAATTGCGCACAGCAGCGTCCCCCACAAACGGTCGTGGATTGAAAATGACCAATTTTATTATTGTGTTTTTTTTGGGGATGAATATCTCTAAATCATCAGTTGGTGGTGCTGTTTCACTCCATTTTTTTCTCTCTCTCTCTCTCTCTCTTTCTCTCTCTCTCGCTCAGCTCCGGCCTCTCTGACTCTGGATCCTGACACAGCCAATCCCTGGCTCATCCTGTCTGAGGACCTGACCAGCGTGAGATTCAGAGGCAAAGGGCAGCCGCTCCCTGACAACCCAAAGAGGTTTAGTAAATATCTCATTGTCCTGGGGTCTGAGGGCTTCACATCAGGGAGACATTACTGGGAGGTGCAGGTGGGGAACAAGACCGAATGGATTATTGGAGTGGCCAGAGAGTCTGTCAACAGGAAACAACCAATCATATGGTCACCGGAGGGTGGGGTCTGGGCTGTGTGGCTTCGGAGTCAGGTATACGGGGCTCTCACTTCATTTCCCCCCCCAGCCCTGCCCCTGACGGTGAGACCCGGGAAGGTCGGAGTTTACCTGGACTACGAGGGGGGACAGGTGTCATTTTACAACCCTGACGACATGTCTCATCTCCACACTTTCACCCAAACTTTCACCGAGAAACTCTATCCGCTCTTCTATCCCGGTTTGAACGACGACAGGGAGAACTCGGAGCCGCTGAGAATCTGCCGGTGACAACACAAGATCACAAGATCACCTCCAGTTTCCGTGTGATTCACTGTGTGTGGATTGGGGGAATGCGGGGCTGATGCAAGTTGGGTTGGTTATCTCTGTTTAAACCTTTGCCTCTTCGGGACAGAACCCCTTTCCCTCCCTCCCGAGTGTTGATGGGCTGTGGCCAGGCTGGGCAGGTCCCGGGGGGGGGGGGGGGGGGGGTAGACCTCCCTGGTCCTCATTTTCAAAGCCCTTTCATGGCCTCCCCCACCTTACATCCGCCACCTCCTAACCCCCTACCAACCCTGCTCCACGTCCCCTGACCCACTCCACCCACCCCACCATTGGCTAAAGGGCGAGCCAAGACCCCCCCCACCCCACTCTTCGACGGCCCCATCATTGGCCACTCCAAATCCCTCCCTTTCACTCCACTCTCCCCAGTCCCCGGAAACAATTGACTGTCCATCGCCTTGGGACGTCGTCCTGACGTGGAAAGCGCTGTATACACAAGGGTCATTTCGTTGTTCAACATGTAAACTTTGTTGACCTGGGGCTGCATTGATTTATTTAGCTCTTACGTAGCGTCTGATAGCCTTCCAAATGGTACATTGAATTGTTATTCCCCTCAATTTCTATGTGTTAGTTATTTTTGTTATATAAGAAAATATACTCAGAAAATTCGCAAACGATAACAGCAAATTCTGCATTTTCCTGACCCGTCTCGAATCGGTTTTTAATCTGTTTCTTTTTAAGGATGAACGAAAAACCATTGAATTGTTAAAAAAACAAAAATTCAATTCAATTGGAAAAACAATGAGTTCAATTGTGGGACCAATCACTGACTTACCGTTTGCGGTTGACAAGACTTAGAATTTGTTAGGTGTGGTGTGTGAGCTTGCTTTTCAGTGCAGAGCTATTATTATGATTATTAATAAAGTCACTTCATTCGCCAGACGAGAGAGGCGTGGCGGGGAAAGCTCGATCTTTTTATTTTCATTAAATAATTGCTTTTTTTTTGTAAAAAAAAAATTCATTTCGTCGCTTTCCGTGGCCTCAATTCAGGAGGAAATAGTGCAACGCAGGATAGAGTAGAGGTCGCTTGAGTAAAGTGCTTGATCAAAGGTGAACTAACTGTCTGTCTGTCTGTATGTCTGAGAATGTCTGAGAATGTCTGTGAGTGTTCGTCTGTCTGTCTGTCCGTCTGTCCTCAATTCAGGAGGAAATAGTGCAACACAGGATAGAGTAGAGGTCGCTTGAGTAAAGTGCTTGATCAAAGGTGTCTGTCTGTCTGTCTGTGTATGAGTCTGTCTGTCTGTCTGTGTATGAGTCTGTCTGTCTGTCTGAGAATGTCTGTGAGTGTCCGTCTGTCCGTCTGTCTGTCATTCCCCTCTCCCTCCCCCCTCTACCAAGTGTCAGGAAGTCATGTCAGCGATCAAAACCGACTGACCGATTAAGGCAGAAATCAGATTTAGAACTTACATAATAATAATAATAATCCTTGCATTTGAGATAGCGGCGTTTCACATCTTATCGACGTCTTAAAGTGCTTCACAGAATAGACTGTCAAGCGAATTCACTAGATATATATATATGTACATATATATTTGTGGGAGAGCGAAACACGGCAGCCAATTGCGCACGGCAGCGTCCCCCACACACAGCGAACAGAGGGTTGAATTGAAATGACCAATTTTATTATCCTGTGTGTTCTTTGGAGGGATTATTATTATTATTATTATTATTATGTACAATAAATTTGCTAAAAAGTTCAGAGACACAGGGGGAGGGAAGAAGAGAAGGGACGAGAAGAGGGGAGAGGAGACGAAGGCAGGTTAAGGGAAAGCTTCACATAGAAAGGGTTAAAGGCACTGTGGCTACTGTGCTTGAGGTGTTGGCGTCTCCTTGTTGGCTACGAGGTTGGGGAAGTAGGGAGGGATCATTTGGTTTCCTTCTTGTCCTTCTTGTTCTTCTTGTTGAGGATCTTCATGAGAGACTTGGGCATGTAGTAAGGCTTGTTTGCTGACCCGTCGTTTCTCTCCAAGTCCTCCACTGGTTGGGCGTTGAGAGAGAGAGAGAGTGAGTGATACATGAAAATAATAATAATCTTTGCGTTTCATGTCTTTGTAGAGTCTTTGAGAGCGCGTGGCTCAAATTGCTTCACAGGATACGCTGCAAAGTAACTTGAATTTGTATTTGGGGGGAGAAACGCGGCAGCCAATTGACCCCAAAACAACAACAAAATGACACTTGTATCGAGCCTTTCACGTCAGCGCTGGACAGTCACTGTGTCAGACCTGAGTTGAGGACAGGGGGAGGGGGGAAGTGGGGGATTAGGCGTTGCCGATGGATCCATCGAAAAGGAGAGTCTTGAGGCGAGACTTGAAGGAGGCCAGCGAGGGAGGGAGGGAGGGAGGGAGGGAGGGTTGGTAAAAGGGATATGAGGTCACAGATGTGATTTAAGGGTGGGGACGAGGTTGTGGAGGGCTCAGAGATACTCAGAGGACAGCACCTGATCCAGGACTCCCACGCCCCCCCACTCCCAGTTCCTCCCCTCCCCCAGGGGTTACTCACAGAAGCAGAGGAATAGCGTGTCCACACACATGTTGTAGACACTGAAGAATCCATGGGCGATCATATAGGAGCCAACCACCAGAGTCTGTGCCGGGAAAAAAAAGTGAGAACCCAAAAATTTATTCCGGGTTTATTCGATTTATTTTGGTAAAGGCGGGCGAGCGAGGCGGAGGGACTGCGGGATGGAGTTCCTGAAGTGGGGGGTGGGGGGGCGGAGTGGCTGAAGGCTCACCCTTTAGCCAATGGCTGGGTCGGGGGGGCGTGGAGCAGGCCAGAGCCAGCTGAACGAAGGGAGTTGGGGGGGGGGTGGCGGGCGGGTTGGTAAAGGGAGTTGGAAGGTCACGGATGGAGGTGGGGGGGGGGGGGGGGGGGGGGCGAGGTTGTGGAGGGCTCAGAGATAAAACACCAACAACTTTGATTTATATAGCGCCCTCCACTCCACGCTGGATGGCGTCTCAGAGCGCTTCACAATAATGGATCCCGAGCCAGGGGAGGCGGGGGAAAAGGTGACCGAAGGCGCGGTCAAAGAGAAAGGTCTTCAGCTGAGACCTGGAACTAGGAAGCGAGAAGAGGGGCGACGCAAAGGGAGTGGGGGAGGGAGTTCCAGA